>CM076574.1:380619082-380692268 GCA_034641835.2 Pinus albicaulis
ATTGTTGGCCTTGAACATGTTGACCAACTTATCATTCATCTCCTTGGATGTGCCCAACTCTGAGATGTAGGCAACCAGACTCTTATGAATTGAGTCCCTGCTCATCAGCTTTGCTTTGATTTCCCCCTTCTTATATTTTGACTTGGTGGCAACAGGTGCAGTGGATGGAGGCTCTTGAATTTTACCCTGCACATAGTCAATGACATCTTGGTCTTCCAACATAAGATCCAATGTCATCTTCCAGTGTTAATTTATGCCTATGTTCTATGCCATTTTAGATTAGGGCACAATACTGAAGAAGATAGAACATGCTAATAGATCGATAGAAGACAAGCCAAAATAGAGATAATAAATGGCGGCGTTACGGCGATCAGCAGGATGCTTCTACCAGCAAAGTCTTCAATAGGTCATTCAGCCAAGTGTGTCACACATAACCCAAAACAACCCAAACAAAGAATAGTCCATATATATCACAGCTCCAACGCTATCCAGAGAGAGAGATTTCCTCCACACCAATGCGTGTCAAAATGAACTCTAAGTCTCTCCAATATATAGGAATCTTTGGGGGTGTGTGACACGTCCTTTAAGACATTTAAGTCAATATTTTATTCCAGGCCGACCTAGCACATAAGTGGAATAAATTCAAAGTACATGTTCTGCTCATCCGATCGAGATGATCTTTAGATCAATCTTACATCTCTCCGAAAGAGGAATCCAATAAAAATATTAGGATCGTCATCTGAGCAGCACAACCCGGAGTTTGGACCTAGTTGTCCAATTTTAACACTCCCTCTCAACTAGGGAGAACTCCGTCCACTAGTGCAATCCAAACATCGTGTGTCATCCCGCCGTAACTTGCTTTGCTGGCCTCTTTATTTCAAAACAGAAGTGGGTCAGTCACAAAGACATCATACCCGGATGACAGATTCAGCCCAGAGGTCCGAAACCTCTATAGGACTCACAAAGAGTCTCCAACCAACCCGAAGTTGGTTCATCTGACTCGAAGTCAGCAGGAGGTCCGAAACCTCACTATACTTGATCCCAGATCAAGTGGTTGGACCGTGCCATCCTAGATAGAGAGTACGACAATTTCTGATGCGTCCATCAGTCTTTGCTATTTGTCTCTAGCCTTTCCCATCTCATTGGCCAAATGAGAGGTACTTCCCATGAGCCATGAACTCAATGGGTAGGATGCATACGGGGCATAGATAATGAGAGGTGAACCAACTCAATAATCACAACGGTGGGGTCCAAGCACACCAACAAGGTTCGACAAGCCTAGCCTTGTGGTTGCTCATAGCTCCGAGAAGCTGTCCCCAAAGCCCCCAGAGCTCCCAGAGCTCATCGTCCAACAGGACCCTTAGAATAAGATCGTTCCACGATACCAAGATTCTCACGGAAGGTTAGGAACATGACCTTCCCCAAGGGCATTGTGAGAATATCTGCGACCTGCTCATCAGTTCCTATATGATCGAGCCTTACGGCGCCTCATTGTACCATATCCCGGATAGGGTGGTACCAGCCATCAACATCCTTGGATCAATCGTGGAACCCGAGATTCTATGACAAATGAATCCCCCTCTGGTTATCACAAAGGATAACGGTGGCATCTAGAACATGCTCGAACAACTCACAGAAGAGCTTTCGCAACCAAGTGACTTCACAACAGGCCATACATGTTACAATGTATTCGGCCTCAGCGGTGCTCAAGGCTACCAACTTTAGATTCCTGTCTGAAGCAGATCTACATGTGAAGTAGCATTCAGATGTGCTCTTGCGATCCACCACACTGCTAGCCCAATTGGCATCAGTATATTCATGGAGTGTCATACTCCCGGCAGTGTATCTCAGCCCATGGTCTATCGTGCCTCAGAGATATCTCAAGAGTTTCGTGGCACCAACACAGTGAATGTTATGATCAACCATGTGTTGACTCAAAGTGTTCACTGCACAACATACGTCCGGACGGGTGTTCACTAAGAACATCAGGGACCCTACGAGTTGACAATACTCAGTAGGATTTACTAACACGGGCTCAGCAACATTGCCACTCAACTTCTTAAAGTTGAGTTCCATTGGTGTCGACACGAACTTGCAGTCCACCATACTAAATCTTTCCAGAAGCTTCACAATGTATTTTCCTTGAGAAAGGAAAATCTTGTTAGGTCTCTATCAGACCTCCAGGCCTAGACATCAGTCCTAGGTCTTTCATCTCAAACTCAGCAGCAAGCTCCCTCTTGCACTGATGAATGAGAGGGTCAGCACCTGTCAGGAAGAGGTCATCCACATATAGCACCAGAATGAGAGGTTTTCCCTTGACAACCTTGAAGTAAAGGTTCAGATTAGCATTACTTCGAGTGAAGCCCAGCTTCATCAAGTAGCTATCTATCCTCTCGTACCAATCTTTGGGTGCTTGCTTCAACCCATAGAGGGCTTTCTCCAACCTGCAGAAATGGGTGTCCCGATCCTGGGCTTCCAACCCCAGAGGTTTCTCCACATATATCTCTTCCTTTATCGGACCATGCAAAAATGCGATCTTTACATCATCTGATGAAGACTCCATCCTGTAGCAGCAAGGGCTATAATAGATCGAATGGTGGTGTATCGAGCCATAGGTGCAAATATGTCATCATAATCTATGCCTTCTTTTTGAGAGAAGCCACGGACAATGAATCTTGCCTTGAACTTTTCAACACTTCCATCAAATCCATGCTTGATCTTGTAGAGCCATTTCAAGGTGACAACTGCTTTTTCCTCTGGTCTTGGAACCACATCCCAGACATCATTCTTCATAATGGACTCATACTCTTCGTGCATAGCATCCTTCCAGACTTGATGCTTTACGACTTCCTCAAAGGATCCAAGGTCAGATTGTACAATAGTACTCATGGCTGCTAGATACCCTGGTATTTATATGGCTTCTTGGTTTTCCTTCGGAATTTCCCCCTCTAAAGCCATATGACCCTGAGCCATGAGGATCTTCTTTCGTTCAACAAAGGTATCTGCTCAGGAGCATATACAGATATATTCTCCCTCTTAATGCCAGCTTCTCTTTTGAGAGAAGACATTTATGTCAAATGAGGGCATCCTAGACACCAACTTGGAAAGGAGGACTTAATCTTCCACAGTCAAAGCCATCCAGCAGGCTTTATTGATCATGGTTCAAGATTCCAACGTGTCTGAATGCTGCCGAAACACATCTTACTATTACGCTTCAGTGAGACTGTTAATGTCTCATGCTGACTGCTACATATGTGTCACTGTCCAACAGAGAGAATATATCAACACAACTCAGCTTGTTAGAAGTCCTGTTATTCTGAGGAGGTCTGTTGTAGCTTCCTCAACCAGCCCTCTTCACTGTGACCCACAAAACTAGGAATCCAACATGATTCCTTCTCTCATAATTCTGCACTTGAGAGCTTCATCTACTATATCTGGCATCTCATCCAGCACTGCTTCTCAAATTCAGATTTATAGTCAATAGTTGACTGATCTAGGGCTTCAGGTCTTCAGATCTCAATTCTGCAATTTGTCTGCTAAATTGCATAGATCTAGGAACCAATCATACAGATGTTCCAAACACAGAAATTTACCCTTCTTCATGTCAGTCCATGCAAATCCAGCACAGTCATAATGGTACTCCTGCTCATCAATGTTCCAGCCCCAATCATCCAATAGGATAAAACTGGACAAGGCACTTTTTAAGGTTACTACCAATAGATTAAGTCTAGGTATATGCTGGTTCACAACCACTGTCACTAGACAACAGTATCATAACACTGTTCAATGAGGCACTGCACTGCCCCTCAAGTCATCAATATATGTTACATGTGTTCCTTTGTTCATCAAAGTGACCCCATTAGAAGAAGGTATGACCATCTGCTCATAGTTACAGTGATTAGTGGAACTCCCCTGGAAATCTTTCCATCTCTTCATGCCGCTCTTGGAAAAGTTGAGCTTCGACATGAACTTCAGGTTCCTTATAAAGCCCCAAAAGTTCAATCCATAATCAAAATTTCCGCACCTGCTATTGTAAGGTCTTTTACCAATGTCATTGTCAGCGATCACAATTTTCCAAGCTCCAAATTCAGCACCTGCACTTGCACTTCTTTTATGCCCAGTTGCTCTTTCTAGAGAATCTCCATTGCGACAATCATCTCTTGTTCCCAACAGCTTGTGAGCCATGTCCACAACAAATTCAGAATCCTTGTGCTCGCTTCAGAGTCTGTAAATCCATTATGATGTGTATCTAATGCACAAGCAGCATTGGTGCGAGAGTGCTGTATACACTGTAACTTAGACTGCCCAGCATCCAGTTCTTTTCAATTCACAGCCTGATTTGAATTCTTCAGCTCTCAGCAATTACTAAATTGAAAATTCCAACAGATGGGTATCGAATCTCATAATTCCTCAAAGCTTCCTCGTCAAGCTTGTCCAACTAGCCAGTGCTTCCTCTGGCGATACCAGAATTAAGATATGGGTAATATCGATTTGGGCGCACTGATCACTCAATTAGGCACGCCAAGAAGCTTGTAGTGACATGAGACCCACCTCGCCACCACACTCTAAAAATGTAGCCAGTCTGAATTTTGCCAACTGAATGTCTATTGCATCTCTTCAAATGTTTATGAATTCCCTTTGTGTGTGCCCACACAAAAAAAATATTCACGTCATTCAGTTGAAGTTCCGCAGCCCGAAGACTCAACCAAAGAATGGAACAGGGTCAATACGAAGAATGCCACCGCGGCTTCCAAGCCTCTGCTCTGTAACGCGGGGCTGTAATTCGTTATTACAATTGCGTAATACGTCACTCCCACGATCTCCAGAACTAGAAGAATCATAACAGAGCCGAGACCCCTAAGTGTCGTGCAAGATTTGAACACGTTCCATGCCATTATAATTCCAGATCTTTGCATAACCAAGGTAACGTCTTGTTCGCTCAATTGCGACCTCCGCTGCTGTAAATCTTCAGAAGGCGGACACTCTTCAAGAGATTCCAGAAAGTTCAGAGCACGCGCGAGGTCCTTCTCCTGTATAGCGTCTTCGTAATCCTTCCATTCCCGGCCACTGGATGCTTTCACATGCCAGAATTTAATTTTACCGTCGAGGAGCCATCGCTGGCCACGACGTTGGATAATACGTAGAACATTATAAATTACTACCAATCACTCAAATTTTAAAGCCCTGGTTTGATGTTCTCTGCATGCGGACCAAGTCTACTAATAATATTAGCAGAGGCTCTATCTCTGTCTTTTTTTTCTTTCATATTTCCCAATCGCGGATCTATTAATTGGTCTTTTGTTTTGTTGTAGCAGCCAAACCCCGTCACGAGTGCGCTTTCCAGAAGGGTCCTCATTATAGAAGGGCCCTCGAATCTGCTGGAAGAAGACGCGTCTTCTCCTTCTGGGGTCTGGCCTTCGCCATTGTCATGAGGCTTTGCCGGCCCATGCAAGCTCAGCCGCTCTCCTTCGATATAAAGGTACTGGATTCTCACCTGGAGACTGTGAATGCTCACAACATCTCTTATTATCGTGTCCACACTTTGGGTTGCAGGGCATTCGTACAGGAATTGGCGTTCTTCGCTCTGCTTTACATGAATTTGCAGCATTTTCGCCTTTGCAGTGAAAGAGCGTGAATAAGAGTTAGGTCAAGTTCTCTGATGGGCACTATGACCACTGTGCGCGAAAGATCCGTCCCGTCAGCGAATAGCATCGATCCAGCGTGTTGGTTAAGGCCGGCGTGGCGTGAACCGACGGGCATCCCTCCAAAATCATACTATATAATTCTGTACACATCCACAACGGCCGCGTCGACACAGAACTCAACGCAGACCGCAATTAAGCATAGCAAGGCCAGCACCGTCTGCATCGATTCGACCATCACTCTTTCCCCGCTCTTTTTCCCAAACGCAATCCGCAACCCCATATTAGAGTAGAGTAAACAAGCTCCAAATGATTCAGCCGTGTATCTTCAAGGCTTCTCCTTCTCTTAAAACCCTCGTTTTGAGCGAAAGATGTGATAGTTAAATCAACGATCGTTTAACACAAAATGGGCATTGTCTTCCCTTCGGCTTTGATACCATGTTAATTTATGCCTATGTTCTATGCCATTTCAAATTAGGGCACAATACTGAAGAAGATAGAACATGCTAATAGATCGATAGAAGACAAGCCAAAATAGAGATAATAAATGGCGGCGTTACGGCGATCAGCAGGATGCTTCTACCAGCAAAGTCTTCAATAGGTCATTCAGCCAAGTGTGTCACACATAACCCAAAACAACCCAAACAAAGAATAGTCCATATATATCACAGCTCCAACGCTATCCAGAGAGAGAGATTTCCTCCACACCAATGTGTGTCAAAATGAACTCTAAGTCTCTCCAATATATAGGAATCTTTGGGGGTGTGTGACACATCCTTTAAGACATTTAAGTCAATATTTTATTCCAGGCCGACCTAGCACATAAGTGGAATAAATTCAAAGTACATGTTCTGCTCATCCGATCGAGATGATCTTTAGATCAATCTTACATCTCTCCGAAAGAGGAATCCAATAAAAATATTGGGATCGTCATTTGAGCAGCACAACCCGGAGTTTGGACCTAGTTGTCCAATTTTAACGAGTAATGATCCAAAGTCTCTCGGAGTTTACTCGGAAATCTTTGCCCAGACCTACATTTGGTGGGTTGGCTTGAAAGATCACGCAGGGAGTCTAACAAGCATAGTTTGAAGTCAAATTTTCTAGGTTATTTTTAGATTTATAAATCTGTAGCTTTGATTTATGCTAGTAAATCATAAATATTACATAGCAACTCCTATTAACCAGAAGACCCACTATTATCAAGGAATAGAAAGAAGTTTCTAAAATGACTAAAAAATACAATCACTTAATTGATGAAATTTCCCTGTATAGGGTGATAAAGGAGGTGCAAGGTGGGGACGGGGGTGTTAGTGTCTATGAGTCACCAGTGATCAAATGTACTCTTTCCATATGATTGATAGGGTCATTAGGTCAAATGGTTATATTTTCAAAAAAAAATCAAATAAATTTGACTTCTCTCTGTTGTCATATGGTCATTGGTTATTGTCTAGGTTAGTGCTACTCCCTTCACTTGCTCATGGTCATCATCACTCATCATGGTCATGTCATCATTTAGGTGTCCTAGGTCATCAAAAGAGTTAATGTGCCATCACATAGGTCATGGTCTAGGATTTTCATTTATTGTCATCATAATGTCAGTCATAAAAAGCAAAAGAGAGTCATGTCCATCCTTTGGGTCACCATCATGGGAGTTAGCAAATTAGGGAATAAAGTAAAAGGTAACATTTCCTTTTCAAGAAATTATGCTACAGTACAGTCACCCCATCAAGTCATTTCTCAAAAGTACATATGATGTTACATCACCACCAAAGCAAACAATCGAGTTTCAAGCTATTAAAATACCATCCAAGCATTCAAGAACTTCATTTCATCCTCCAAGAGCTCTTCTCCACCATTGTGCCTCATTTCAGCGATCAGAGCATCGATTCTCATCACCAAACGCCTTGCCTATCAACTCGATGCGTTTCTGTTGTGCATTCGTTGCGCTTCTGGACATCCGTTGCGTTTTTTAGTTTGAAGGTCAAAGCAAGCAAACAACAGGTCATTTCTCATCCAAGAAGTTTTCAACACTCCTAAACAAGTAAGTGAAGCATTCATCAGCCCTCTCATGCAGTTATTTGTTTAAAAAGTGATGAAATCCATCTCCTAGGGTTTTATGCTGCGTTTTTAAGATTTCTTGGTTTTTTCTTTCTTCCAAAGAGAAAATCCCTATGTTTTCGGCCTAAACACCCTTGTATACACTTCATAGACCCTCCCCAACCATTTCCCATACCTATTTTCCCCATCTCACCACTTTTCCCGAAAAACCCAAGCCCACGCTGCACTTCTGCTGCGTTTCTAGGTTTTCCCTGTGTTTTCCACTTTTTCCCCTCCTTCCCTCACCCATTCTAAGAAATTTCACTGCCCCTATATTCCTAACATCTACCCTTACTCCCCAAATTTTTCCTGGAACTTTCCCTAACTCCTATCCCCTCCATTTTCCTCCCTAAACTAGTTGTTATGTTTTCCCTGTTTTGCAGCCCTAAACCACTACCCTTTCCCCTATCAAACTAGGGTTTTCAATCAAGCAAAACCAACAACATGGCCAGTGAAAAGAAGAAATACAACAAGGGGGGATAGGTCTCAAGGTATAAGCCAACTCATATGCAGGAGGTCAATGCTTCAGAGTTCATCAAGAGGTCATTTGGCCAAGTAGGTTGCCTAGGGTTTTGTGAGAAAGTACAGACGTAGGCTATCATTGTAAGTTGACTAGTCTATTTGCCACAAATTTTAAAAGCAACAAGACCACCATAGCAGGGATGGACTTCTTGGTATCAACAAAGGTCATAGCTTCAGCCACTGGTATCCCTAACCAAGGAGAAATTTGGTTTAAGGGGATGGATTTGGACATAGAAAATTATATAGTGTTCCTGAAACCACAGTTTAAGGAAGCTCCCTCTCACATTTTCCCTTGGAGGCAATTATTGGATAAATATACTCCTTTGATGAAGATGATTATGAAATATTTCACTTGTGAAGGCAAGTTTAGTAGGTTGTATCAGTATCACATAAGATCGCTGCTGCACTTCACTTTCATCAAACCGCTAAATCTATCCAATTACTTGTTCATAAGTTTGGTTAAAATGACAGAGAAGGTGCAGTCAAAGGGAAAGGATCATTCATCTAGCTTGTTTCATCATGCTTTGATCAAAATCATAGTTCTCCACCAGCTCACACAGATCAACATGCCATGGGAGACCTTCTTGGAGGCAGCTACTCTTATACCTACCTCAAGTCAGCCAGAGAGCCCTAGTGCTCCTTCATCAGCTAGACCACAGGAGGTCGAGTCATCAAGCAAGCCATTAGTGACAAAAACTCAACCCATAGCAGAGGTTTCAAAGACCTACAGCAGAGGTAAGAGGTTAGTTTTTGCTCCTGAGATTGAAAAGGAGATGCCTACACCTAGACCTAGAACTAGGTCTCATGCTAAGAAACTACATAAGGAGGTTGTGAGTGATAAAGAAGTGCATATTGAAGCCATGATGGAATCACCTCGAGACAGAGATAATTCAACTTTCCAACATCATGAAGAAGTGCCTCCTGAAATAGAGATGACTGACCTACCAGAACACCATGAAGACGACGCAGTTGTAGACACACTCAAAGAAAAAGAGGCACAGATAAGAGAGTTCAAAGATGATCTTGCCAAGGCAAATTTCATGGTGTCTTTTTTGCAATAAGAGAATAGGCAGCTCAAACTGAACCTATTGTTGCAAAGCAAACTGCAAGGGGACCATCCATCATCCAGCAAGGCAGATGCTATGGTAGAAAAGACAAGGGCAAAGCCATAATTGATGTGGAGCAATTAGAAGACAGAGACATTCAGACACATCCAAGGAGGCCTAAAACTAGAGCAGAAGCAAGAAGAGAAAAACTTGAAAAAGAGCCATCTCCTCCTCAAGCCCACAAAGACATCAATGACATCATAGTTGTTGAAGTTGAAGAAGACAGGGAATTCTGGCTTGGGGTAGTAAATGAACACCTAGAGAAGTAACTGGAGAAGGCAAACAGAGACACTGCCATGCAAAGGCACATGGCAAGGCACTATTACACTAAAAACACTATTTTCAAAATTAGGGTGAAAAACATGAAGAAAAAGCTCGAGAAGACCCTACACAAGCTCAAGCAAAGAGATAATCTGAATCTATTGGTTGATGCATCCTTAAATGTTTGAAACAGGGCAGAAAGATTGAAAAGGAGAGAAATTTTGGCAAATTTTGATAATTTTTGAGTTTTTTTTGTCACACGGGCAAAACTAGTGCACAGAAACGCAGCGTGTGCTCACTGTGCTTTTTCCCATAGGCTCCAAATGAGGATTGAAAAGCATGTGGAGGTGTCTTTTGGTTAGTACATTCTAGAAATCTAGTTGGGGTTACTTGTCAGTTCATGGATTTTCAGAAAAATGTCAAAACCCACCTATTTTCCACCCCTTTGAAACTGTTTTGAGTCACTCGCTGACTTTTGGAGTAGTTGTGTTCTAATCCGTTTTTGGGTGTCTTAAAGATGTATTTTTGGTGACTTGAAGTTTCAGAGGTGTAATAGACATCCAAAGCTACTTGTACTAGCCTTCAGAAAAGTTCAAAGATCCCTCAAAGTCATCCAAATCACCTTCAAAACTTTCGCTACGCTTCTGTAATTTTTTGCTGTGCTTCTGGGTTTGAGTATGTTTCTTGATACATGGAGGTCAAAATGTCAAAATGGTCGATGTAACCGCTGGTTCATGAGTTGTTTGATGGTTAATGAGCCTATTTATGGTCATCCTTGTTAAAGGATCTTATGTTTAATGACTTGAAACAAAAAACTCAACTTGTTAGCTAAAAAGGGGAAGTTGTTTCTAACTCCCCTAGAATTAGGTTATGAGTCATTAGGTGCATTAATTATTTGTTTTGGATCAGATTTCGACCCCTAGAGGTGGAATCTTCTTTTATTTTCTATATGTCCTCAGAAATAAGTCATTAAGAGGGTTGGATATGTGAAGCTCTCACTCTTTGGCACTAGTGTACTTTACTATTTGCAAAAGTAATTTACAGGCAGTTGCAACTGTTATGAGATTCTTGTGATATGGTTAGTATCGTAAGGAATTTAGAAGGAAAATCAATAATGCACCAAATGAAATAAACCTATAATACACAAAAAGAAACGAAGTAACCTATCAATCCACGTAGGCTATAGTCTTTGATAAAGGGGAAAACCCAAAAATACCCAATCTCTGGGCAACTTTTGGGGCAGTCGGGCAAAGAAACCCAAAGTTGGGGTTAGGAGTGAATTTTACCCAATTAATTAAGGAGATAACCCCCTCAAGAAAATCTATAAATACAAGAGGATTGAATTCATCTGGATCATCATTCGACTGCATCCAGATTTTCTTTGACCCTGAGGCTCAGAGGGTTTTAAGACCCCTTTTCTCCTATCAATTTCGGTCGTTAAAGATTCCACCCTAGTTGATAAACTTTCTTTCATCTTATCTTTCTTATCATGTCTGGCACAGCGTAGTTTGTTGGGGCAGTTTCTTATCGGATTTTAGAACACAAGGAAGAATCTGTCTAAAGTTAGGTCCATTACAAGACAGTCTGGAATTATTGTTTGGCATCAATCTGGCCAATCGAAAGTACCTGTTTGCAGCCCATGAAGACAATTCAAGTTAATTTGGGCATGGATCCTGGTCAGTCAAGGTTTCAGTCTACGAACAGTTAAGACAACAAGGCGACAGACGCCAATCTTGCCAGCTGAAGGAGTGCAGACTGCGGACATATTTTTACTAAAGATAGAGAGGGCACATAAGAACAGATTGACAAAGTTACACTGATAATTGAATTGTTTGAGAATAGCCCAAGGTTGAATTAAAAACATGAGCACGTCAAGAACAGTGATCGTCTGCACCTCATTCCTCGGAAAACTGCGACCCGGTACTCGGCCCTCTAGGGTTGCGATAGCAACCGCAGAACAGAAGAATTTGGGACAAACAAGATTCGGTTCGCATTGTAAGCAGCGGCCCACGACTGGGCACTGAGGGTACCTGCGGCCACCTGGAGATTAATCGGTGGCTGTAAGTCAGAACTGTGCGTGGAGTTAAGTCAATAAAGCTACTCCTAGCAGCAGAATCTACAGAACTGAGAAGAGGGTCGAATCTCTTGCACTCGGTGTGAGAATATTCTGCGACAGGGCAGTTCATCACTTGCTGAAAAATTCATGGATCTGAACAGAATCGACGTTATTACTATAAGTGTTTCCGCAGTCGGTCAATTCCAGCATAATTTGTGGGTCCTGTGGTCTTACGGAATTTATCAAGTGATTCCATGCTCCTGAAGTAAATCGGCTGGAATACAAATCTAACTGTGGCAGGGAACAATATCACCCGGATTGATAATCAAAGTATTCTGAAGCCGACAGAAGGCCTCCTGGAAATTTACATGGTTCCTGCAACAGGTAGGCATGCTCTGTAGGTAGATCCCATTTGCAACCTCTGGCAAATCGAAGGGGTTTTCTGAGGCCCAATCCACAGACCCGAGGCTCTGAATCAGGACGCAAAATCTCTGGTCAGTGGTTAGGTTAGCATTTAGTTATCAAACTGGTTCTGTCCACCACCACTGAACGTGAACCATATTGTGCATGAATTCTTAGTATTGTGCCAGATTTGCTGGAGGAATTGATGAACAATAATATTGAACTGTGGAATTTATTGCAATTGCTCATTGAAGTTTGAATTCATTGAATGCTACATTACTCTGTTCAATCCAATGAATCATTGAGAATCTGTTACTGTTTCATTGTAGAATGCACTGTTTTGTATTGAGTTAACTATTGTTTGGAAGGAGAAATTATACTAAACCTCTAGTATTCTAGAAACCCTAGGGAAATATTGCCCTAGATCATTACATTTTCAGAGGATACAACTGTGAGGATGATATGCACGTATGTTAGTAGAGAAAAGGTTAAACCAGGGAACATTTCAAATATTGTACATGAAATCCCTATTATACATAATAAACCTCATCGATTTGGAGGAGAATCAAATATCGATTGTAAATATTTGAGCACAAATATGTAAATATGTTCTATGAATGACTCAAATACTGTTTTATGTGGTTTGCCCTATAATCTGTGAATGAATGTCTGCTTTGGCTATTGTTGATTGATATGGTACAATAGTTTTTATCAATCATGTTCATCAGAATATAGGTTGCATAATTAATTTAGAACAATGTATTAAGCATTTTACCTTTTCAATACTTCTTCAGATTATTTAGAAAAATAAAGAGGGGAGAAAGGAGAATTCACAAACTGAACTATGGAGAAATAAAGAACTAGGATCAAAATGTACAAAGGGGTAATAATAATTAAACTGAATTATGGATTTCATAGAAAAATAAACAGCAGGAATAAAAAATTATAAAAGGAAAACTACTAATAAACTGAATTATGCATTTTGTGGAAAAATAAAGACCAAGGATCAAAGTCATTCAAAGGGGGACTAAAGGCACTAGAGAGAGATTGTTTATTGAGCATTCTAACTTGTGATGATCAATTTTCCACAGCAGGATTGATGTTTTGTCTAATTGGACATATTTTTCAATCACAAATGAACAAGTTTCCATTGCAGGATTGATGTTTTGTCCAACTGGACATATTTTCCAATCACAATTTGTACCAGAAACGTTTCTGTTTACAAATGACCATTTGAACCTGGAACGCCACTATGCTCTGAAACAGACTAATCCCTCCTTGCATGCCTTGCCATGCCGTTTCCAATTTTAGGCTATACAACAACAGATGTATATTTCCCTAAAATTATTAAAGGAAAAATCCATATCGAAATGTGGATTGCAAAGAAACAAGGAACTTCTCTCATCCTGGGAAATAAAAACCATTTTTTCCAGGGACTGACGACTTATCTTTATACCACAAACTTCTCTTCCATTCAGTTAAGTGGTTATCAAAATCCAGAAAAAAAGTAAAAAAAAATAAAAAATATATATATTCTTAAAAGAGGTATATACAATCAACTTGCACTGCTAATCGTTCATGATCTGATATTCAATCAACAATATGGCAACTGTCGAATTTTTAGAATACTGATATACTTCTAAGAAATTGAAAAAAATAAAAACATATTTTGGAATTCATTCCTAAACAGTGGACACTTCTCCTGTGGACACTTCTCCTGACTATGATAGAATATAATATTTCTGATTTACTAAAGCTCCAATATTAACCACCTTTCCAACAAACATAAAGTGCCAAAATCTAAAAGCTACTGACCTGCAAATTTACTATCTCAACAGTTCCCTTGAATGGCCAAGAAGGTGGAGGCCGACAGTTTTCCACAACTAAGGGAGCCTCACTAGGAATTCGCGAATACTGCTGAATCCGCTCAATTGAAATAATTTTATTTTCCAGTTTACATAGACTCAAAATCCAGCGAGACTGTCTGGCATTCAAAGTAAGACCATATGTCACTGCAAGACCAGCCATACCTGCAAAATCACAAAGAGAATCCAAAGTTTAGTACATTAAACAGTTAGTAAAGAGATTACCATGTGCTAAGACTTAGAGAACTTATAAATGACTGAAGTAGTTTCTGAATTTCCAAAATTAAGTAAAGCAAACAAACAACACTAGATGCTCAAAACAAGTAATTACTGTATGAGTCATACAATTTGACTGCCATATTTCCAAAAGTTTCACCCCATTTTTCCATACTTACCACCTGCCATGTCTCCCTTATATCCACTTCCATTCTGAGTTGATTGTCATTGGTCGTCAAGATTGGCACCCTATATCCTCATCTCTAAGTCGGCCTAGAAATTTTCCCTAGGAAGTTGACACGGATGAAAGAAAGATAAAAGCATATGAAGCCACAAATGAAAGAAATTGAAAAATGCAAAAGATGGCTGCAACATATAATAAGTGTGTGGGAAAAGTGCTAGCATGAGCTCTACCCCATCACCCAATTCCTAAGCATTTCATGCTCTATCTAGATAAAGAAACTTATGAATGTCCTAACTGCAATGAGCAAAAAACTGCTACATATTTAAAGGGTATTGGAAGAGCATAAAGCAAGCTGGGTCACCTAAGAAATGCAAGAAAGAAAGACAAATCCTTAAAGTAAAAGGTGCACCAAAGGGGTGGAAAAGCAGGTTGAGGAGGGGTAGCTCATGCCGGGTAGCTCATGCCTCCACGATTGCTCCCTCTTATCATCATTACACTCAAGATGTTGGACCTCCCTCAATTGGTACCATGGCTATGGTCATCTTCCTTGAAATGTTTCCCATTCCATGACTACATTTATCATATGCATCTAGGGATTGATGGGCTTGATTAGGAAATGTCCCTCCCCTTGGGGGTTGAAAGCACCTAATATGGTTAATTGCATAATCATCCCTAACATAGGTGTGGTAACTTGCTTACAAATCATCCGCTAGAAAGACATCTAAAGAAAAGGTTTGTGTGAAGTATTTTTGTGCCGCTAGCATTGAATATGGTCCACTAAGATACTTCAATGGTTTTTGTTCACGATGTTGATCTCACTTGATCTTGAGAGTATGTTTTAGGTGGTTCACACAGATACATTGGATTAACCTTGAGGGATTGCTTGTCACCTTTCCAGCACTTTGAGGAGGACACCCAGCCCAAAGGTTAGAGCACTTAAGGCCTTGCAAAGCCAATGTTTCCCTTCTAAAGATCAACATGGGGCCTTGAGGAGCCCCACATAGATGTATGGCACCCATTTTCACCTCCAAATGCCGAAACACTAAGCCAATAAGCTAAGACGTTAGCTTGATTAATGTTGTGCCCAAACGACATAGGATGCCCCCAAGCCAGCCTTATTGCTACTTGATGGGTGCTTCCTTGTTCCCAAAGCCTAGATGGGGATGGAGATCACTTGAGATTATTTGGGAGGGTTGGAAACCTCCCTGTGGAGGTTAGCATTCTGCCTTAAGGCTACCACATCACCCATGTGTGCCCTAGGAGGAGGATGCAAGCCTTCTTGACGATGATGTCTTGGATAAGGAGGTGTTACTTGGAGATGCAACCATGCATTTTGATAATTATCCTTGGAGTAAGGAACACCCTTGGACACACCACATCACTTTCCTGGTGGAGATGCCCATTTTTGGAAGATGACATCATGTGTTGAGCCTCTTTCTCCCATACGTGTGGTGGATATATGACATTTTTATTATGCTTTATCATTTGTAAAGATATCTCTATTTCGGCTTGTGACCTATTAGCCTAAGCAAACTTTAGGGCTTTTCTACTGTAAATTAATGAAAAATGACATGGTTGCCCTCATATAAATAAAGGAAAGTTCCTTTCACTGGATCATCGTCACACACACTCATCTCTCTTGAGTGAATACGCACTAGCTCTTTTCTCTCTTTCTCTTGGACACAATGACTAAATGATGGCGTGAATTGTCTTACGGAGGGATATTTTTGCATCGAGAGACTATCTGATGGATCGAAGAAGTGATTATTGTTGGAATTGTGCAAGTATAATGCTATATCTTCTTCCATTTTGCATGTTAGTTTCTGAAATTAGGGTTTATCATGTGCCATATTTAAAACTGCAAATATCTTTCATAAACTCTTGTTTCTATGTGATTATCCAAAATTTGTCATTCAAGAATCCATCAAAAGGAACTTGTTTTCATGCATCCTTTGACTTTAAATCTCCTATGAAAGAAGTCGCTAGGGTTTCTAAGGGAAGCAAATTAGGCTTCCACCCTCTCTATCCAAGTCCTTCCATCATTGACCTCACCTTAATTAATTCCATTGCCCAATTGAATAGAGCCACTAGTGGGGATCACCTTTAAAATCTCTCTTTTCTTTAATTCTTGTTAACTAGGGTTAGTGTTCTACCTAAATCTGCATTTTATAACAATTTTACATCTATATGTTATTGTCTTATTGAATTGTGTTTACTAAATTTAAAAAGGCAAAATTTAGCATTAATTGCATGTTTTTTCCCTAAAGATAGCACTGACGTCTAGATATTTATTGCTTTTACATGCATCCTCAACCATTTAAAACCTAAAGTTGAGCTATCCCTTGCTTACCTCTTTGATAGCCTATAGTCCATTGTTGATCTTAACCTTTTGAAAGTTATTTCTTTGCTATTATATGATATTGGATGTTGTAAATTTGCATATCATAAAAACCCTAGCTTGTAACAACCTTTATCGCCCTTGAGCCCTCATTTATTGAAGATATCTCTAGGTGATCTTATTTACAAGTCTCTTAGAGAATCATATATCTTAGAAACCCTAGGTCATTTATCCTTTAAGCCTTTCAAGGAAAAACTCCCTTGTGAGGATTACACCTAACAACTAAACAACAGGAGAAAGGCCACTAAGGTGACAATAGTGGCTACTCTCATTGTTGCCATAAGACTTAAGTGTTGAAAAGTGTAACTAGGTTCGGTCTTCATAATGACATGTGTAATTGTGATTTTATGTAATTGATGAAAAGAAGAAAAATAAAATTATTATTGTAATGCGTATTTGTTAATTTTAGATAACAATGGTATGTTCTACGCTTAGAGCGATTTACTTCAATATTTTCTTATTAGCCCAATTTCAATTCCAAATTAGCAATCACATTAACATTGATAGTAAATGCTGACAGAACATAAACAAATAACCATAAGACAAGCCAAGACAATAGGACACAATATTTGGCAGATACCGGGGAAAAACCCAAATGTGGGGAAAACCCTTCGATCAAATCTTCTTATTATTCTTCAAAAGTTCAGCAAAGAGAGAGTACAATATACAAATTTCACTTCAGTCAACAGGATGCCCTAACCAGAAAATTCAACGTTGGTCAAGCCAGTAATAAATCTCCTCCAATGAAGCTCGGTCAAACCTAGTCAACTAGGCCTCAAAAGACAGACAAATTCAACCGAAAACAGTGCTGAAAAACTCGATCAAACCTGGTCAATGGAATAGTCAACTCTGTGGTCAAAGTCTATGGTCAAAGTTGCAGTCAACCCAAAAGTCAAACTTCCCAGAATTCCTCGGAATACGTGCCAATAGTTGTGTCCTTCAAAGATCGGAATTCTGCCCAAAAATCGAAAAGAAGAAAAATAAAATTATTATTGTAATGTTTATTTGTTAATTTTAGACAACAATGGTATGTTCTACGCTTAGAGCAATTTACTTCAATATTTTCTTATTAGCCCAATTTCAATTCCAAATTAGCAATCACATTAACATTGATAGTAAATGCTGACAAAACATAAACAAATAACCATAAGACAAGCCAAGACAATAGGACACAATATTTGACGGATAGCAGGGAAAAACCCCAATGTGGGGAAAACCCTTTGATCAAATCTTCTTATTATTCTTCAAAAGTTTAGCAAAGAGAGAATACAATATACAATTTCACTTCAGTCAAGAGGATGCCCTAACCAGAAAAGTCAACGTTGGTCAAACCAGTAATAAATCTCCTCCAATGAAACTTGGTCAAACCCAATCAACTCGGCCTCCAAAGGTAGATAAAGTCAACCGAAAACAGTGCTGAAAAACTCGGTCAAACCTGGTCAATGGAATAGTCAACTCTATGGTCAAAATTGCAGTGAACCCAAAAGTCAAACTGCCCAGAATTCCTCAGAATATGTGCCAGTAGCCATGTCCTTCAAAGATCGGAATTCTGCCCAAAAATCGAAATCAAAACATGAAGGTTGACCCAAAGTCAACGCTCTGTTTTATGCCCTAGAAATTGTCTGAAAATTTGTGCTTCCTTTCCACACGTGCGAGGAGAGAGAGAGAGAGAGAGGATGCTTTGAGGTTGTACAAACTAATGAGATAGGAGAGATAATGTGTGATGAGATGATATCCAAATGAGGAATGAGTCTCTCCAATTTATATCCATCAATGAGGGGTGGAGACACATCTTTTGGGGCTTATGACTCTATATTACAATTCTGGCCGACCTTGACAATTTGCATGTGTGAGAGAATAAATTCAAAACCCAACTTCTACTCATCCAAATAAGATGACCTTTAGATCAATCTTGCACCTGCCGAAAAGAGGAATCCAACAAAAATATCATCTCCATCATATGAGTTGTCCACAGTGGAGTTTGGCCCTAGTTGCCAATTTTAACACTACCTTTCAACTAGGGAGAACTCCACTCGTCAATCCATCTGACAACCTGTGCAATCCAGTCATCCTGTACCATCTTGTACCATCTTATCATCATGTGTCATCTTTTTGTCCCAGTACTCTGCTCTGCTGAACCATGAAGAAATAATGAAGAAGATTTGATCGAGAGTGAATCACAAGACCTTGCCACTCTCCGCTGACCCGAAGTCAGTTTAGAGGTAAAAAACCTCGATCAGACTTGATCCCAAATCAAGGTGTTGGACACAACCCATCCTAGACATAGAGAGTATGGCAATACACGATGTGTCCATCAGTAATGTTATGGTCTCTATCCTCATTTCCCAACTCATTGGCTAGATGCGAGGTACTTCCCATGATTCTCGGACTACATGGGTAGGATGTATGTGGGGCAAGATCAAGAGAGGGTGAACCAGCTCAATATCATAACGGTGAGGAATAGCTCACCAATAAAGAAAGGCGAACCATGCCCTATGGTTTCTTACAGCTCCAAGAAGCTAACCCAAGACCCCCAGAGCTCAAAGTCCAACTCAAGCGGGACCCTCAAAGGAGGGTCTGTACACGACTCCAAGTTTCTCACGGAAGGTTAAGAATTTGACATTCACCAGGGGCTTCATGAGAATATCTGTAACCTGCTCATCAATCCCAATGTGACGGAGCCTTACGGCGCCTCGTTGTACCATATCCCAAATAAAGTGGTACTTGATATCAATATGCTTGGAGCGGTCGTGGAACACGGGATTCTCTGAAAGACGAATCCCACTTTGGTTATCGCAATAGATCATAGTGGTATCCAACACATATGCCCCAACAGCTCACTGAAGAGCTTCCTCGACCAAACAACTTCACAACAGGCCATACTTGTTTCAATGTATTTGGCCCCAGCAGTGCTCAAAGCAACCGATTTCTACTTCCTACTCATCCAAGAGATTGAAGCAAAACCTAGGGTGAAGCAACATCCAGATGTGCTCTTACGATCCACCACATTTCCTGCCCAATCAACATGAGTATATCCATGGAGCCTCACATTCTCGACAGTGTATCTCAGTCTATGATTGATTGTGCCCCGGAGATATCTCAAGAGATTCTTGGCAGCAATCCAGTGTATGTGATGAGGTTCGACCATATATTTACTCAACATGTTTTCTGCAAAACATGTCCAGACAGGAGTTCACTAAGAACATCAGGGCCCCCACGAGTTGACGATACTCAATAGGATTTCCCAAATCAAGCCCAGCAACACTACCACATAGTTTCTTAAAGTTGAGTTCCATCGAAGTAGTCACGAACTTGCAATCTACCATCCCAAATCTTTCCAACATCTTCACAATATATTTTCCTTGAGAGGAAAATCTCACCTGGCTTTTCCCAGACCTCCAAGCCTAGGAAGTAGTGCATCAGTCCTAGGTCCTTCATCTCGAATTTAGAAGCCAACTCCCTCTTACATTGATGAATGAGAGGGTATACACCTGTCAAGAAGAGATCATCCACATAGAGTACCACGATGAGAGGCTTGTCATTATCAACCTTGAAGTAAAGGTTTGGATCAACTTCACTTTGTGTAAAGCCCGGCTTCATCAAAGAGCTATCGATCCTCTCATACTAAGCCCTGGGGGCTTGATTCAACCCATAGAGAGCTTTCTTCAACCTGCATACATGTGTATCTTGATCTCAAACTTCAAACCCCAAAGGTTGTTCCACATAGACCTCTTCCTTAAGCGAACCATGTAAGAAGGCAGTCTAGACATCCATCTGATGTAGACTCCACCCTTGCGAGGCAGCGAGGCAAATAATCGAACGAATGGTGGTATATCGTGCAACAGGTGCAAATATTTCACCATAGTCTATACCTTCCTTTTGTGAGAAGCCTCGGGCAACAAATCTGGCCTTGAACTTTTCAACACTTCCATCGCCTCCATGTTTGATCTTGTAGAGCCATTTCGAGGTGACAACAGACTTGTCCTTTGGTCTAGGGACCACATCCCAAACATCATTCTTCATGATTGACTCATATTCTTCGTTCATTGCATCCTTCCAAACTTGGTGCTTCAGAACTTCTTCAAACAATCCAGGCTCAGATTGGACAATGGTGCTCATGGCTACCAAGTACCCTTGGTACCTGTTCAGCGTCTTACTTTCACAGAATGTTCCCCTTGGTGCAATATGTTTCTCGGCATCTTTGAGAGTATCTCTAAGCCATGAGGGTCTTCTCTTTGTAGAAGTGGACTCTCTAAGAGGTGGATCAATAGGGATCCATTGGACCTTCAACATCGGGCATTTGTTCATCCTTCGGTTCTTCCTACTTTCCTGCATCTTCATCTTTGTCTTCCTTTGAGATAAGAATATCTCTAACCTTCCCAAGGGCAGCATCTTCGTCGAAGGTGACATCAAGACTTATCTCCACTTCTCTTTGACCGGGCACATAGATTCTATATGCCTTTGAAGTTTCATTATAGCCCACAAATGTTCCCTTCTTTCCAGAAGCAACCAACTTGCTCCTCTTTTCTTTCGGCACATGAAAATATACGGGACTTCCAAAAATTCTAAAACGAGAAACATCAAGTTTCTTACCAGTGAAGATTTCTTCGGGAGTTTTGGAGTCCAATGCATGATGTGCGCATCTATTTTGAACATACACAGCAGTGTTGGCAGCTTCTCCCCATAGGAACTTTGGAAGACCTTGGTCCTATAGCATGGCACCAGTAGCTTCAATGATGGTTCTATTCTTCCTTTCGGCAACTCCATTTTGTTCGATAGTATATGCAGTAGTGGTCTCCCTCTTAATGCCAGCTTCCATACAATAGTCATTAAACTCATTTAATTCATATTTGGTTCCATTATCGGTCCTCAAAATTTGGATCTTCTTGCCTGTTTGATTTTCAACCAAGGCCTTAAAGGTGCGGAACCATTTGAATACTTCGTCCCTTTTCTTCAAGAAGTATATCCAAGCTTTGCGAGAGAATTCATCTATGAAAGCGAGATAATATAAGCATCCTCCCAAGGATGTTAAGAGCAACATACCAGATAGATCAGAATGAATCAATTGTAGAATGTCGGTAGTCTTGGTATCACTTGAGGGGAATGGTTCCCTTGTATGTTTCCCTTCGGCACAACCCTGACATACATGATCAACTTCGAAATCGGGCATACCTGTGACCACCTTCCTTGCTTCGGGAAGAGCCTTATAATGAAGGTGAGCAAACCTCCAGTGCCATAATTCCGATTGAAGAGTTTTGTTGCATGTCATGGCTCCCAACAAACTTCCTCCAACCTGATAAAGTGTATCAACCCTAAAACCAAGAGTGAATGCTTCTTTGAAATTCCTCTTCCAAATGTGTACCTTTCCATAAATGAATGCCACCTTGAATCATTTATCTTCCATTGTTGAAAGACACTAAATTCTTCTTCAAGTTAGGTACATATATCACATCTTGTAGATGAAGGATTTGACCTTGATTTAGATGAAGAGTCACAGTCCCTGCCCCTTTCACGGGATAGGTGGCATTGTCTCCAAGCACGATCTCCAAATTAGTTTCCTTTTCAATCAAATGTGAAAGGGCCTCTTTATATCCAGTGAAGTGCCTTGAGGCACCACTATCAATCAACCAATTATCCAGGGTGTCGGGAGGAGATAAAGCAAAGAGGGCAGATATAAGAATAAATTATTTTTTCTTGTTATCTACAATATTAGATTCATCATTGTTAAAATTGGACAACTAGGTCCAAACTCCATGTTGTGATGCTCAGATGAAGATACCGATATTTTTATTGGGTTCCTCTTTCGGAGAGGTGTAAGATCGATATAAAATTGATCTTAATCCGATGAGCAGAACATGTATTTTGAATTTATTATTTATGATAAATTATATGTGCAGGTCGGCCTTAAGGTTTTACACCCCCAGCAGATGTGTCACACACCTCAATGATGGATATAAATACAGTCAAAGTTGGAGAGCATTTCACTCATCTCATCTCATCACACCTTCTTCTCTTTTGATCTAGTACGAGCTCCTTGGAGGACAATTTCGGTTCACACATGGGAATAGAAGGACGAAGAGGTGTTGTTGCCGTTGTTGCCGGTGTTGTTGCCGTTGTTGCCGTTGCTATCAGTGTTGTTGCCATTGCTGCCGGTGTTGTTGCCGTTGTTACCGTTGCTACCGGTGTTGTTGTCGTTGCTGCTGTTGTTGCCGTTGCTGCCGGTGTTGTTGCCGTTGCTACTGGTGTTGTTGCCGTTGCTGTCGGTGTTGTTGCCGTTGCTGCCGGTGTTGTTGCCGTTGCTGCCGGTGTTGCTATCGTTGCTGCCGTTGCTACCGTTGTTGCCGCCGTTGCTGCCGTTGCTTCCGGTGTTGTTGTCGTTGTTGCAGGTGTTGCTGCCATTGCTGTCGTTGGGGCAACGTTGACTTTTCTGGGGTTGACTTTGAGTTGACCATGTGGCTATTTTGAGGGTTGTTGTGACACATGCTGGGTTGGCTGACCAAGGAGACTTTGCTGGTTGAAGCATCCTGTTGACTGCCGTAACGCACCACCACATTTTTTCTGTTTCTGGTTTGTCTTCTATAGATCCACTGATATGTTCTATCAGCATTTTACTTGATTGTTTATGTGATTGCTGTGGTGAAAAGTAAAGTTGCATCAAGCATAGAACATCTACATAATTTTACATGGTATCGGAGCCGAGGTGAAGACAAGCCCTAACTTATAGCAATCACCATCTAAGAAAAATGGGTTCAACAAGTTATGGCTTCAAGGAGGATGACAAGCTGACTGGAAGAGATGACTTCCATGCTTGGAAGATGATATTAGATCTCAAATTGGAAGACCATGATCTCATGGACCATGTACTGGGTCAGATACAAGAACCTCCATCAAATGCTACTGCTGCTGCAAAATCCAAGTATAAGAAGGGAGAGATCAAAGCAAAGCTGATGATCAGGGAATCCATTCATAAAAGCCTGGTGGCCTACATCTCTGAGTTGGGCAAATCCAAAGAGATGTATGATAAATTGATCCTTATGTTCAAGGTAAACAATGCAAACCAAGTGCTATTCTTCAAAAATCAATTGAAGAATCTGAAGCGAACAAAGTTCCTTCTCAAACTAAATATTCCAGAAGACTTGAAATATCCGAATATCCATGAGGATACAAATATTATATTAGAAAGTATGATGAATATGAATTGCCTGAATGTTACAAATGAGGCCTGCTTATATACCCACGCAGGTGCCTCTTCACGAAAGGTCATGTCTTATCAGACATGGCCTTTCAACCTAATTACTAATTAACTAATTAATCACTATTTACATTATTTTATTCATTACATTGCCTCCCTCCTCAAAAAGCTTTGTCCTCAAAGCTTGTTGATGAAAGGCCTCGATTTCTTTTCCTGTTACGAACATCTTCTCGTCTCGGGGTAGTCATCCTTGTCGACACAAGTTGATATGATCCTCTAAGTGACAAACAAAATTGTCGCACTGAGAATGGATCAGACCATCCTAAATCAATTTTCTGTGGAATCTCGCGGCGACTTGAAACTTGTGCTGAATTATCACTTGAGCGGATTGCATAGATATTAGTATTCTTCGGAATATCAACTTGTTTCTGTTCTGAAGACATAGCTTGATCGAGTTGTCTGCTCCTGTGATTTGGATGTCGATAGGGAACTTTTTTGGTTTGACTTTCCATTCTTAGTTGTGTGGTGATGTTTTGATTCTCTTTTGGCGATGATGTTATTGAGCTGGTTACATAACTTCCGCTTAAAATGTTCATCGCCGGAACTACAACATCTAAGTTTGCATCTTTTGCAACTTGCTTGTCTTCTTCTTGAGTTATGACATTTACTGCATTAGTACCAGTTTCCTTCTCTTCAACTCGGATTTCTACATTCGATGCTTTATTTTCGACAAGTTGTTGCACCTTGTTTTCTAATGACTTCTTATCTCTCTTCAACTTCTTAATTTGCTTTAGTAATTTGTCGTTGTGGTCCTTGAGGCGAGCAACTTCTTCATTCTTATTAGTGGTGATATTGTCGATTTCCTTTTGCAGATTTTGTATCACCTTTTTACCTTCTTGAGAAATTACCTGCGAAATTTCTTGTACGTCTTCAGGCGTCACGGAATTTGGCTTCAAGTTAACGTCTTGTAGCGTTATCTTCTTCTTTTTGTAGGTGAATGTCAAGAATTTCTTTTTCGTATTTAGGATAACTGAACCTAAGGTTTCCATCCATGGTGAACCCAACACAATATCACTATTATCCAAAAGTAAGGTTTTCATGGTAAATTGAGAGATAAAAGTATAATCCCCAATGTTTAGTTGTAGATTTTTTATGTCGTATTTTTTCTTGTCAAAAATGTCTAATTTTTCGATTATATTTGACTCAGGAATCACCAACTGGTTGGCAATTTTAGGGTTTATATAATTTTTCTCTTCAGCGGGCGATATAGCAATAGTGACATCTTTCCCTGCAATACTTCCTTTAATTTTAAGTAGCGCTTTAGGGTCGATAGGTAGCGTTTCTAATTCTAAAAATCGTCCTGACTCCATTTTAGTATTAGATGTCATTTTGCTTGTTGAGATAAATGGTGGTGGCGCTCCTAGTTAGCCACGTTGTCCGCTGACTGCGATGGCTCAACGTCAATCTGTGCGACGGGTTGTGGTAGTTGTTTTATTTTTTATTTTTTATTTTTTTTTTTATATATGGTGGAATATATCACGACTTCTCTATATGTCCACGATATATATAATGGCGGACATAAACGACTGCTCCTTTTTTTTTTAATACGCCATTCTCCGATACCAATGGAGTGTAAAAACTCTGGTAAAACTTGATAAATATATATTATTAAAGATGAAAGATGAGATAAATATTCTTCAAATTCACTCTTTTTAACTTATAAACTTCCTTGATTATAAATCTTTAATAACTTCAAAACACCTTTTTTTCTTCTACTTTAACTTTAATAGTTTTTTTCTAAAGCTTCCTTTCCTTTTAAAAGCTTTTTATTTATTATTTATTATTATTAATCTTCCCTTTTATAAATTGGTACTTCTTTATAATCCCTTTTTTTTTTTAATATAAAATAATCTTTCAAGTCCTTTCACTAGATTTAGATCCCTTCCTTTTATTTTTTTAGTTTTATAACCTTCTTTTTCCTATATATATATATACTTCTTGCTTTTGAAAAACCCTTTTCCACTTACGTGTCTTACGTGTTATTAACTATGTTAATAACTTTAGTGCTTAGTATTTTTTTTTTTCCTGTAATAACTTTCACTTGAAAAACCAACTTTTTACTTCACTTTCTTAGAAAACGACCTTTTAATTCTAATCACAGATCATTTATTTTAATTAATCTTTAAAAATTTTGGACAGTCATGTCTCTTCCAAAACATTGGCTACCTTAACACGTAAACTTTGTGGCATTCGTATGAATAAGGTTTCAATTTAATTGTTATCACAGGAATTGCGGTAAGTGTTATCACACGAGCTGCAATCTTTTGTTAGCTCGACGGTGGCGGTTTGTCTGCACAGTCTTCGAAAAAGATGGCGGAAGTGTGTTATGCAGAAGTCCAGATATGTGGACGTGTAGCTGTCTGGCAAGGAAGTGTGGCTTATTTACTGTTCGGGGGTCAAAGACGGCGGAAGCGTTAGCGGATATTATCCGCTTGTAAATAGTGAACGAAATTCCAAGCGGCTGTACGAAACTGTCACAGCGATGGTCAATGACTCGATGGATGGTTGTTGCACAGTCGGATAGTGGTAACTTCGAGTGGAAGCGTGCCCAGAAAACCGGACGACAGCTTCTATGCAGACAACAGAAAACCAACGTACGAGTAAGAAGGGCAGTGGAATTGACGGAGTCTGATTTTTAAAAGCGAGAAGATGCCAGCAATTTGCAGACAGCAGCGTTGGTAGTCGACAAAAGAAATGGTGGTGGCGCTCCTAGTTAGCCACGTTGTCCGCTGACTGCGATGGCTCAACGTCAATCTATGCGACGGGTTGTGGTAGTTGTTTTATTTTTTATTTTTTATTTTTTATTTTTATATATGGTGGAATATATCACGACTTCTCTATATGTCCACGATATATATAATGGCGGACATAAACGACTGCTCCTTTTTTTTTTAATACGCCATTCTCTTTTTTATTTAACTATTTCTTTTTTCTTTTCTTAATTTTCAATATTATTTTTCCTTTTATGTTTTTAGTTCTTTTATATTTTTTTTTTTATTCTTTAAAGTTGTCTTGTAAGTATATGTACTTTTTCTTTTTTCCTTCTTTTTTTTTATTTCTTTAAAGATGGCCAAGGGCCTCTGACAGAATCAGCAAATGGAGAAACTCCAAATGTGTAGCAAAACGCTTCAACGGCAACAAGGTTGACAAATTTTCGGTCAAGGACCAGGATCAGAAAGCGTGGCCCTGTGCAGCAGTGAGTAGCCAGACGATCGAACACCCTCTGATACCAAATGAAGCGAACAAAGTTCCTTCTCAAACTATATTCCAGAAGACTTGAAATATCCGAATATCCATGAGGATACAAATATTATATTAGGAAGTATGATGAATATGAATTGCTTGAATGTTACAAATGAGGCCTGCTTATATACCCACGCAGGTGCCTCTTCACGAAAGGTCATGTCTTATCAGACATGACCTTTCAACCTAATTACTAATTAACTAATTAATCACTATTTACATTATTTTATTCATTACAGAATCTGAAGAAGGGCCGAGATGAGTCTATCCAAACATACTTTCTGAAATTGACTGAAATCAGGAACAATCTGCTGGCTATTGGGGAGACAATAGCCGATCGTGAGATGGCACTCACCGCACTTGGAGGACTCCCATATGAATGGCAAGTATTCAACACTACCATTCTCAATAATAGTACAATTCCTAACTTTGACGAGCTACTGTCAAGATGCATGCAAGAAGAGACAAGGATGAAGGAATTTGAAAATGACAGAAATGCTGCCTATGCTGCTCATTCTAGAAAGAAGAACTCTGGTGGTCCTAAGAACAAAGGAAGAGCAAGGGCCCAAGGAAAGAAGGGCAAGTGCTTCACTTGTCATAGGCCTGGTCACTATGCTAGAGAATGTCCTTTCAAGAAGGATTCTCCTGATGATGATGACAACAACAACAACCGGAGGGATGATAATCAAAGGAACAACAAGTTCCAGGGAAAGAGAAAGGCTCCCTCCCGTGAAAATGATCAACCTTTCAAAAGGTCAAGAAATTTCAGGTATGAGGAATCAAATGTTGTTGATAAAAGAAATGAATATATTCTTGTATCTGCTCTCTCCGTTGCATCTCCACCCGACACTATGGATGTCTGGTTGATAGATAGTGATGCCTCAAGGCACATCACTGGGTTCAAGGAAGCACTCTTTGATATGGTTGAGAAGGATACTAATTTGAAAATTATCCTTGGAGATAATGCCACATATCCCATGAAAGGGGCAGGGACTGTGACCCTCCACTTGTCTCAAGGTCAAGTTCTCCACTTGCAGGATGTACTCTATGTACCTAATTTGAAGAAGAACCTCGTGTCTATATTAGCCATGGAAGACAAAGGTTTCAATGTGGCATTCACTGATGGAAAGGTGCGCATGTGGAAGAAGAGCTTCAAGGAAGCTATCATGTTTGGGTCTAGAATTGATACACTCTACCAGGGTGGAGGAAGTCCACTGGGAGCAATGACATGAGATGCTATCCGACAGACCGATAATGGCACTGAATATGAGACAAACGAGTTTAAGAACTTTTGCACAGGAGCTAGCATCAAGAGGGAGACCACAATGTTTGTGGGCTACAGCGAAACTTCGAAGGCCTATTGATTCTATGTGCCTGGTCAAAGGAAAGTGGAGATATGCCACGATGTCACCTTTGATGAAGATGCTTCCCTGAGGAAAGTAGTCAATCTTCTGAGATCCGAGGAAGATCATGAAGCAAAGCCTGGAAATCAAGAGGAACCGAAGGATGAGACGATGCCTGATGCTGAAGGACCAATGGACCCGATTGATCCACCTCCTTCACTAGGAAAGAGACCGTCATGGCTCAGGGACACTCTCGAGGATGCTGAGGGACATATGGCCCCAAAGGGGGACATTCCGTGAAAGCAAGAAGCCGAGTAGATACCAAGGGTATCTAGCAGCCATGAGTACTATTGTACAATCCGAGCCTGGCTCTTTTTGAGGAAGCCGTAAAGCATCAAGTCTAGAAGGATGCTATGCACGAAGAGAATGAGTCCATAATGAAGAATGATGTCTGGGATGTGGTTCCTAGACCGGAGGTCAAAGCAGTTGTCACCTCAAAATGGCTCTACAAGATCAAGCATGGATCTGATGAAAGTGCTGAAAAGTTCAAGGCAAGATTCGTTGCCCGTGGCTCCTCTCAAAAAGAAGGCATAGACTATGATGACATATTTGCACCTGTGACCACCATCCAATCTATCATAGCCCTTGCTGCTACGCAAGGATAGAGTCTTCATCAAATGGATGTGAAGACCGCACTTCTACATGGTGTGATAAAGGAAGAGGTGTATGTGGAGCAACCTCTGGGGTTTGAAGTCCAAGATCAGGATACCCATGTCTGCAGGTTGAAGAAAGCCCTCTATGGGTTGAAGGAAGCACCCAGAGCTTGGTACGAGAGGATAGATAGCTACCTGATGAAGCTGGGCTTCACTCGTAGTAACGTTGATCCGAACCTTTACTTCAAGGTTCATAGAGAGAAGCCTCTCATTCTGGTGTTGTATGTGGACGACCTCTTCCTGACAGGTGCTGACCCTGTCATTCATCAGTGCAAGAGGGAGCTCGCTGCTGAGTTTGAGATGAAAGACCTAGGATTGATGCACTACTTCCTAGGCCTGGAGGTCTGGCAGAGACCTGGCGAGACTTTCCTTTCTCAAGGAAAACACATTGTGAAGCTTCTGGAAAGATTTAGTATGGTGGACTGCAAGTCTGTGTCGACACCGATGGAGCTCAACTTCAAGAAGTTGAGTGGCAGCGCTGCTGGGCCCGTATTGACAAATCCTACTGAGTATCGTCAACTCGTAGGGGCCCTGATGTTCTTAGTGAACCCCTGTTCGGACATATGTTGTGCAGTGAACACTTTGAATCAACACATGGTTGATCATAACATTCACTGGGTTGGTGCCATGAAACTCTTGAGATATCTCTGAGGCATGATAGACCATGGGCTGAGATACACTACCGGGAGTATGACACTCCATGGATATATTGATGCCGATTGGGCTGGCAGTGTGGTGGATTACAAGAGCACATCTGGATGCTACTTCACACGTAGATCTGCTTCAGGCAGGAAACCGAAGTCGGTAGCCTTGAGCACCGCTGAGGCCGAATACATTGTAACATGTATGGCCTGTTGTGAAGTCACTTGGTTGCGAAAGCTCTTCAGTGAGCTGTTCGAGCATTTGCTAGATGCCACCGTTATCCTTTGTGATAACTAGAGGGGGATTCGTTTGTCATAGAATCCCGTGTTCCACGATCGATCCAAGCATGTTGATGGCTGGTACCACTTTATTAGGGATATAATGCTATCCGTAAGGCTCGATCATAAAGGTGATGAGCAGATCGCGAATATTCTCACAAAGCCCACAGGGAAGGTCAAGTTCCTAACCTTCGGGGAAGGAGTCTTGGTATGCGGTGGGTGACCCTATGATGTGGGTCTAGTTGGACGATGATGATGAGCTGCAGGAGCTGCGGAGGCTTTGGGGATAGTTCTTTTTGGAGCTATGAGAAACCACAGGGCCAGGCTTGCCAAACCTTGTTAGTGTGCTTGGACCATTTTGATGATTGAGTTGGTTCACCTCTCATTATCTATGCCCCGTAGGCATCCTACCCATTGAGTTGAGGGCTCATGGGAAGTACCTCTCATTTTTCCAGTGAGGTGGGAAAAGTTAGAGACTAGTAGCAAAGACTGATGGATGCATCAGAGATTGTTGTACTCTCTATCTAGGATGGCACGGTCCAACCAATTGATCTAGGATCAATTCTAGTGAGGTTTCAGACCTCCACACGACAGTCGGATAGACCAACCCGGGTTGGTTGGAGACTCTTTGTGAGTCGATGGTGAGGATTTCGGACCTCCGCGACCGAGTCGGATAGACCAGCCCGGGTTGGTTGGAGACTCTTGTGAGTACGATAGTGAAGATTTCGGACCTCCCGCCCGACTTCGGGTCGGATGAACCAGCCCGGGTTGGTTGGAGACTTTGCTTGAGTCGATGGTGAGGTTTTGTTCCTCGCGACTTGGTCGAGATGAACCAACCCGGGTTGGTTGGAGACTCTTTGTGAGAGTCGATAGTGAGTTCCGGACCTCCGCACGACTTAGGTCAGATGAACCAACTTCGGGTTGGTTGGAGACTCTTTGTGAGTCTAATAGAGGTTTCGGACCTCTGGGCTGGATTTGTCAGTCGGGGGATGATGTCTTTGTGACTGACCCACTTCTGTTCTGAAATAAAGAGGCCAGCAAAGCAAGTTACGGCGGGATGACGCACGATGTTTGGTTGCACTGATGGATGGAGTTCTCCCTGGTTGAGAGGGAGTGTTAAAATTGGACAACTAGGTCCAAACTCCATGTTGTGATGCTCAGATGAAGATACCGATATTTTTATTGGGTTCCTCTTTCGGAGAGGTGTAAGATCGATATAAAATTGATCTTAATCCGATGAGCAGAACATGTATTTTGAATTTACTATTTATAATAAATTATATGTGCAGGTCGGCCTTAAGGTTTTACACCCCCAGCAGATGTGTCACACACCTCAATGATGGATATAAATACAGTCAAAGTTGGAGAGCATTTCACTCATCTCATCTCATCACACCTTCTTCTCTTCTGATCTAGTACGAGCTCCTTGGAGGACAATTTCGGTTCACACGTGGGAAAAGAAGGACGAAGAGGTGTTGTTGCCGGTGTTGTTGCCGTTGTTGCCGTTGCTATCGGTGTTGTTGTCGTTGCTGCCGGTGTTGTTTCCGTTGTTGCCGTTGCTACCGGTGTTGTTGCCGTTGCTGTTGTTGTTGCCGTTGCTGCCGGTGTTGTTGCCGTTGTTGCCGTTGCTACCGGTGTTGTTGCCGTTGCTGCTGTTGTTGCCGGTGTTGTTGCCGTTGCTGCCGGTGTTGTTGCCGTTGCTGCCGTTGTTGCCGTTGCTGCCGATGTTGTTGCCGTTGTTGCAGGTGTTGCTGCCATTGCTGTCGTTGGGGCAACGTTGACTTTTCTGGGGTTGACTTTGAGTTGACCGTGTGGCTGTTTTGAGGGTTGTTGTGACACATGCTGGGTTGGCTGACCAAGGAGACTTTGCTGGTTGAAGCATCCTGTTGACTGCCGTAACGCACCACCACATTTTTTCTGTTTCTGGTTTGTCTTCTATAGATCCACTGATATGTTCTATCAGCATTTTACTTGATTGTTTATGTGATTGCTGTGGTGAAAAGTAAAGTTGCATCAAGCATAGAACATCTACATAATTTTACAATCATACCTAGAATTCCTTGACTTCTTGAAAGGTTGACCATTTCCATTTCCATTTCGAGTAGAGGGAGCCTTTCTCTTTCCTTTGTTGTTGAACCTGTTGTTCCTTTGATTTCCATTTCCCCTAAAGTTGTTGTTATTTTTGTAGTCATCATCTCGGGGAGAGTCCCTTTTATTGGGACACTCTCTGGCATAGTGGCCAAACCTGTTACAATTGTAACATTTGCCCTTCCTTCCTTTGGGTCCCGCTCTTCCTTGACCTTGATTTCTTGGACCATCATTATTATTCTTCTTTGTATGAGCGCAGAAAGCAATAGGTTCATTTCCATTTGAAGGTTTGTCTCTCTCCATCATCCTTCTCTGCTCTTGAGTGCATCTCGTCAATAATTTATCAAAATCAAGAATTATGTTATTATTGAGAATAGTGGTATTGAATACATACCATGCCCAGGGAAGACCTCCAAGGACAATGAGAGTGAGCTCTCGGTCAGCTATGACCTCTCCAATAGATAAGAGATCATTTTTTATTTCAGTAATCCTCATAAAGTAGGATTGGATGGACTCTCCTTTGTCCATCTTGATGTCCTTCAGCTTGTTCTTCAAAAAGAGAATTTGATTTGCGTTGCTAGCCCTAAACATGCCAACCAACTTGCCATACATCTCCTTAGATGTGCCCAGCTCAGAGATATAAGCAACCAAATGCTTGTGAATTGAGTCACTGATGATCTTCTTCACTTTGTTTTCCCCTTTCTTGTACTCTGTCTTAGTGGCAGCCAGTGCATTTAAAGGAGGCTCAGTAATATTTCCCTACACATAGTCCATAACATCTTGTTCTCCAAAGTCAAGTCCAAGGACATTTTCCAAGCATGATAATCAGACTTATCATTGAGCTTGTCATCATATTTGAAGTATGATGAGGAAGCCATTAACCTGTGTCCTTGTCCGATAGATTTCAGTGATTGCTCTTCTCACTCTTGCTTGGCTATGTCTTCACCTGAGCTCTGATACCATGTTAATTTTAGATAACAATGGTATGTTCTATGCTTAGAGCAATTTACTTCAATATTTTCTTATTAGCCCAATTTCAATTCCAAATTAGCAATCACATTAACATTGATAGTAAATGCTGATAGAACATAAACAAATAACCAAAAGACAAGCCAAGACAAGAGGACACAATATTTGGCGGATGCCAAGGAAAAACCCCAATGTGGGGAAAACCCTTTGATCAAATCTTCTTATTATTCTTCAAAAGTTTAGCAGAGAGAGAGTACAATATACAAATTTCACTTCCGTCAAACAGCAGTCAACAGGCAGCCCTAACCAGAAAAGTCAACGTTGGTCAAACCAATAATAAATCTCCTCCAATGAAGCTCGATCAAACCTTCCTTGATGAAATCCTTCTTGGTCTTGGTCTAGGGTCTTGGTCTTGGAGTGGCAAAAAGGTCTAGGTTCTTGGCCTTGGTATTTGTCAATTGGAATCTCTGTAAGAAGAAGAATTTGTTCGGGTTTTCCTCTCAAGAAGAAGAGGTTTTGGCCTAAGTTACCAAATTCGACAGTGGTAGGGGCAGGATCACTGAATCCTCGGATCTGATCCAGATCCGGATCCGAATATGCCAAAATACGGATAAAATACGCCAATTGCCAGTTTATGTTTTCCCAGAAACGGATCATCGACGAAGAAGGCATCCATCCAACTTTGCCGGAAACTTTCAAAATTTATCCTGCTCGCCGGAAACGCCATATCAGAATTTTGAACCCCTGCAAAAGTCAACAGTGTGAAAAGATTAGGTTTTTAGCTAAACAATTATCCCAGGAAAGTAAAGTGTGGTTAAAGAGTGTTGTCTGTCTTATTATTTGTCTTATTGTTTGCATTTGGCGGCTCGACTGTTCCACTGTTCTAACTGTTCCACTATTCGACAACTACACTGTTCGGGCGGCCCCATTGTTCGACTGTTTGACAACTCCACTATTCCGGCGGCTCCAGCAGCTCCATTGTTTGAAAACTCTACTCTCGTCTCCACTGTTCGAAAACTCTGCTCTCGGCTCCACTATTCTGGCAGCTCCATTGTTCGGCTTAGCACAACACAGAGTTCTGGAGTTCAACTTTCAACTTTCAACATTCGGGCCAAGGTACCTCTGGTTTAGAGTTTGAATTTTTTTATGTCGTTTTTGTATCTGATATGGGCTGCGACACTTTCAAATTTGATTGCATAGAAATTTGATTGTGTGTTGCCTCCTCCTGCGTGTCGCCTCCTCCGTGGTTCGACTATGTCGAGCTTCCTCCGCCGTGTGTGGCTTTCCTGGCATTCCATTAAACAATTACTGATTCCACTGTGTGTCGACTCTCGAGCTTCCTTCGCCGCGTGGATTACTACAAGTTGTATAGCATGCAGCTGTGATAAATTTTAGAAAAAAAAATAACTGTATTACCGTACCCTGTATAATATGCATGCGGTTATATATTTTAGAAGCAAAAAATTGTATTAAAAATTTACGCCGTTTTAACTTTTAAGTTTAATATATTATATATTAGTTATATTTTGATATAGTATGTATTATAGTTAATTTGATGACGTGTTACATTTTTTATTTAAATTAAATTAATTAATATTATGTGCCCCAAACTAAAGCTTTCCATTGTATTTAATTTAAATTTTATTATTTCCTGCCCAATGCCCATATGGCATAAACTTTATAAACTTTATACCATATTTAATTTTTTAAATTTTAATATTAAATTATGAAGTGTGGTCTATAGTGTTTACTATTTCCATGTTTGTATAACTATAGTTTTAGTATTTACAATTTACTTTTAACTTTTAAGTTTTTATATAATTACATAATTTACATTTTTTTCAATTGTTATAATTATATAATATAATTATTAATGATTAATCTAGCACTCATTTCTAAAATGGGATCAGCTACTTACAAGTTTTTTTTTTTTTTTTTTTTTTTTTTAATTGTGGATTGATAATTAATGTATATTGTAACTTGAATTTTATTTGCAATGAGGTAACCTATAGACCATTAATATTATGGAGCCATCAATGCATGAGTAGCGTGAAGGGGAAATCATCAAAACAGATCCAAAATCTCCTCTATGGCAATATGTGGAGATTATTGGAAAAAATCCTGGAGGTGGTTCATTTAAATGGAAGTGCAATAAATGTGAAGATATAAAAAATGGTCCATATACTAGAGTGAAGGCCCATGTCACTGGTCAAACTAACACAGGGGTGCAAGTATGCACTGGCCCAAAAGATGCAAATGGCAAACTTGGCCAAGGTTTGAGTCCTGGAAAAATGAAATTCTATGCATCTTTGCAAGAAGTTGTTGATAGGAAGCTTGCTAAGGGAAAACACACCATGCAAAGCTCTACAACTAGACCTCCATCGCCATCTAGGCCTGCTGCCACAACTAATAAAAGGCCCACCACTCTAGGCCCTCTTGATGCAGCTTTCAATAATCAAGGTAGAGACATAGCCGATGAACATGTAGCTCGTTGCATTTATGCAAATAGGCTAACATTCAATTTGGTGCGTTCCCCTTATTGGTAGCAAATGATTAAGGCAGTTAATGAAGCGCCAAAAGGGTACAAAAGCCCTGGATATGAAAAGGTTCGCACTACTTTGTTGGCATTAGAGAGACAATCTGTGGATAGACAGCTACAAGCAATCCAGGCTACAGGGGCAGAAACAGGGGTGTGCATCATTTATGATGGATGGAGAGACCAAAGAAACCGTCCATTAATTAATGTTGTTGCAGTATGCCCCCAAGGGGCAATGTTTTTGAAGGATGTTGATTGCAGTGGAATAGAGAAAAATGCAGCTTTCATATCCACAATTCTTATTGAGGCAATAGAAAGTGTGGGGCCACATAATGTTGTCCAAGTCATTACAGACAACGCACAGGTTTGTAACGCTGCAGGGTTGATTGTGGAGGGTCGATATGATCATATATTTTGGATTCCATGTGTAGTGCATTCATTAAACCTTATGCTTGCCAAGATTGGTGAGATTGAATGGATTAATGAAATTTATGTAGTAGCAAAAGAAATCCAAATGCTCATAACTAATCATTCAATGTCTCAGGCCATATATCAGGGTTTTGCAAAGTTGGAGCTACTGAAGGTACTCTTATTTAAATTTTAATCAATATTATTTGTATTGGAAATTCATAATTTTAATTACAAATTTATATACGATTTCTCATTTGAGATTTGACTTTTTGAAACTTGTAGGTTGCTGAAACTCATTTTTCCTCCCACACTCTTATCATAAAGAGGCTTGTGGAGGTGAGACAAGCATTACAGGCAATGGTCATTGACCCTCTTTGGGAATCATGGACGACTTCCTTTTGAGATAGAGGGCAAAAAATCAAATCCATCATTCTTGATGATGCATGGTGGGACAAGGTCCAATACCTTTTGCGGTTTACTGAACCAATCTTGACCTTGATCAGGGCATTTGACACAGATACACCTTGTTTGGGGGAAGTTTATGAAAACATTGATAGTATGTTGGAGAGGATAAGGGAAATTATCAGGGCAAGTGAAAATGACCCTTATGAAACATTCTATTATTTAGTGAAAGACATAGTTACAGAAAGGTGGAACAAAAAGACCACGCCATTACACCTTTTGGCCTATGCATTGCACCCTAAATATTATCATTCCAAAATTTTGTCTTTACCTAGTAGAACAGCACCAAACAATGATTCTGAAGTGGTACAAGGATACAAGACAGCTTTGAGGAAAATTTATAGAGATATAGGAGTTGCAATGGAAGTAGATATATATATATATATATATATATATATATATATATATATATCCAAGGTCAAATATCTCAAACAAAGTGATTTATGAAAATTTGTTTTGGTCAAGCATTAAATAACGAATTCTATTCATCCTTTAAAATGATCTTATAGATCATTCGATAGGGCTGGTAGCTCAGTGGATCAGATCCTATTCATCCTTTACAATGATCTTATAGATCATTCGATAGGGCTGGTAGCTCAGTGGATCAGAGCTCATGGGTCCGAACCATGAAGTCAAGGGTTAAAATCCCTTCTAGCCCAAACGATGTTGTATTTGAAATGAAGATTCCTTTCCATCACGGTATAGGAGAGAATCTTTCTTTATAACAGAATAAAGGATTCTATCATAATCCCGGATCGATACTTCAGGTTCCTAATCAATAATGAATGGAGATACGCCAAGAGTTTGGTGGATTTGTACAATCCACTGGTAGCTTTTTAGATCCAGTAGCTATGGATGATCGATGACATCTTGATCCTATTACTTGGTGGGGCTTCCATGGTGGGCATAGCATTCATCTCTCCACCCTAGCCACTAGGTTGTTATCACAAGTTGCTAGTTCCTCATCAACTGAGAGGAATTGGAGTACATATGGCTTCATCCATTCAGTGAGGCGAAACAGGCTAGGAGCGGCAAAGGCTGAGGATCTTGTGTATGTTCTGTTAATCTAGATTGTTATTGATGGAAATATGGCAATAGGATGCTAGATGGATGATGGAAGACTACTTGAAGACATGATGCTTCATATGATTAATGAAATATCACTATGGGATGTTGAATTGATGACATTATAACCCTATGTTGGAGAAGGCAAAAATCAAACCATAAAGAAGCCCAACTCTCGAAGGCATTCTACCCTACCTCCATTTCTACACCAATAAATGACCAGTCACATTAAAAAATATTTTTCACTACCTTAGAGGAAGAATTTCTCTATGAGACCTTCACCATCCTCTAGAGCATATTTTTAGCTTTCTAATGAGCTATCACTTGGCCCAAAACTCCAAGTATTCTGAGAAATATGAATTTTTCAAGTTAAGGAAATCCATCTAGTCACTAAGCCGACCTAAACCTCTTCTCAAGTCGGTATGCCCTAAGAAGACATGTCCTTTCGTTTAAGCACAAGAATGAATCGTATAAATAGAGTGCGGAACCTTCATTTTTTATCATCAGTTCAATCAACACTTGGAAGACAATGAGCTACAGGTTCACATCTCATGAACCTTCAGGAAGAAGAACACAAGATCAAGTAATATATCTCGGTATCTAGCTCAGTTTTAGCAGACTGTCTCTCAGTCTTCATTACAGGATCATTACAGAAAACAAGACAGGGTTTGTATTTACAACTTCGGGCTGAGGGTGCTATTCCTGTTCTCGTTGGACTGTGGCAGCCTACTTTTGTTGGACTGGAGAATTTCAGACTGTGCATCATCATTACCTTCAAACTGTGAATAATCATTTATTTCGGACTGTGTCTTCATTGAACTGTGGCTATATATATATTTTTGGACTATGCCTTATATATTGTGTTTACTATTCCAATTGGTCAGCTCTCTGCTCGAATTGTGTATCATTATTTTCACTGAACTATAGGGTTCTACTTTCGTTTGACTGTGAAGCTTCAGGCTGTGGTGTTCACTTGTATTTTGGGGTGTGAAAACTGTTGAACTATGGGTACTATCCTATTTCGGACTGTGTCTACAACTTGGATTGTGCAGCTCTTTCGGACTGGTGGTTATATCGTAATCAATAAAAGTTGGATATTTGTAGTATCATCTGTACAGTGACACAGTGATCCTCCCTTAGACAGTGAAGAACTCTTGGATTGAAAAAGTAAAGCTCAACAATAATGTCAACACAGTGAAGCAAGGAGATCATGCAGTGAAGTCAAAATAAGCAATTTTGAAGCTGATTGTACAATGAAAAATATGTTGAGGACATTCAAGTAAGTACTATTATCATTCTCTCTCAAAAGAAGCAAAAAAGGATTGGTGTCCTTGGGGTAGGTGCCCCTAAATTCAAGGTTGGTGCGTTGGTGAAGATAGGGTCGAAGCCGTAGAGGTCGGAGCCTAATCAAAGTCCAAGTTGGTGCTTGGCAACAGGTTGGTGCCTGATTCATTGAAGGGTTGGTGCCCTCACACATCTATTGTACTCAATTATTTTGAAAAGGGACTAAAGTTCTTATTAATCCTTAATAATATCATTATACACCTCTCTGTTTTTTTTAATTGTGAAGAATCTAACTGGCAAAAATTAACAATTGAAAATAAATATTGATTCACCCCCCTCTCAGTATTTCCAACAATTGGTATCAGAGCCAGCTTCTTCAAGATCAACCTAACAGCTGGAAGAAGGATTCTTAGGCACAATGAAGAACATGGAAGCAACAGGGAAACTACCTATCTTTGATGGAACAAATTTTGGTTTTTGGAAAAAGAGGATGTCCTACTATCTAATGTCTCTTGGTCCTGAAGTATGGCACTCTGTTCTGGATGGGTACAAAGCTCCCGCCAATCTTCCAACTGATCAAGATGAAAGAAGAGCCTACGTTGCTAATGCCAAAGCTTTAAATTCCATCACTAGTGGAATTACCGATTCCGAATTTACAAAAGTCATGAACTGTGACTCAGCCAAAGAAGTATGGGATAAGTTGGTTTCTCTATATGATGGGGACTCCAAAGTCAAGAAGGCAAAGCTTCAAACCTATAGAAGACAATTCGAGAGTTTGAAAATGAATGATTAAGAAGATATTGCATAATATTTCCTCCAACTAGCTGAAGTGGTTAACTCTCTTAAAGGACTAGGAGAAAATATTGAAGAAAGCACCATTGTTCAAAAAATCCTGAGATCGCTTCCTGACAGATTTGACTCCAAAGTAAGTGCCATAGAAGAAATGAAGGATATAGATACTCTCAAGATTGATGAACTCCATGGAATTCTCATTCCGGAGTCCAAATTTCAAAGAAGCAGCCTTCAAAACCTCAAGATCTACAAAAGAAGGAAAAGGATGGAATTGCAACAGCGATGAATCTGATATTGAAAACGAATTAGCTCAATTTGTACGAAGACTAAAAAGGGGATCTAAGCTAAAAGGTAAGTACCCTCTTATTTGTTTCAATTGTGGAAGAATAGGTCATTACGCTGCAAAATGTTCCCATAAACATGATAGTGATGATGAAAAAGACTCTAAAAGGATGATGTACAAAAAGAAAGGGTTTAATAAGAAGAACTTCTTCTCCAAACAAGATGAGTCCGATGAAGATGAATTTGTAGTCATCAAAAAGAAATCAACCAGAAATATGCATCATCACAAAGAAAGAGATGATGAATTAGATGCGGAAAGTAATTATGTTGGAAGCAAAGAAACGATATTCATGGCATTTATAAATGATGACGACTCAGAACTAGAAGATGAAAGGAACATGGATAGTTTGTTGATGAATGCCATTGAAGAAAATGAGAATCTACAAAAGAAGATAATTTCCCTCAAAATAGAAAGAGAGGAAGCAAAAAGAAGGGAAGACATCTTGAACATTAAGCTAAAAGAGAAGGATGATATCTGTGAAAAACGTGAAGCTGAAATAGTATCTCTAAGAAAGGAATTAGAGCAAGTCAAAAGGAGTTGGCAAAGCTCTCTAGCTCTTGACAACATTCTTAATACTCAAAAACCTCAACACGATAAGTCTGGAATTGGTTTCAAAGGAGAATCATCAAGTACAAAGAATAATGCCAGAAGTTATGTTGATGTACTCTCTTGCCATCCAAAAGAAGAAAAGTCATGTCGTCAGGAACAAAGTCCCATCTCAAAACCAAGAATTGAAGAAAGAGCAACTCCAAGGAAGAATGTTGGTTTAAACTATGGATACTACAACCGGTATCAAACTATTTCTCTTGGGCATTGTTACAATTGTAAAAACTTTGGGCATCAAGCTAAACATTGCAAGGCTCATAAGAATGAAGCACCAAGATTGAAAAATCAAACAAACCAACTACATGGTCCTAAAGAGCAAGGACAAATCAAAACTTACAATTCCTTTGATCCCTTGGCTAGGTTTGATCCGTCTTGCTCATAATGAACAAAATTGTCCTCTCAAAAGGGAGAAAGCTAAAAACATAAATCTTAAAACTGATAAATGTGGCCTAGCTCTATGTGCTCATAGTGAAGAAAATCATTGGTTCGTGGATAGTGGATGCTCAAGACATATGACAGGTGACCAAAAGAAGTTTATCTCATTGAACAAGAAAAATGGAAATGTATCTTTTGGAAGTGGATCCACTAAAATCACTGGAAAAGGAACTGCTACCCTTGTCAATGGACTAGGAAAGGCTCAAAATACCTTGCTGGTAGAAGGGCTCAAACACAATCTCTTAAGTGTTAGCCAGATTTGTGACCAAGGACATAATGTTGTCTTTAGTACAAAAAACTGTGAAATAAGAGACTCATCCTCAGGAGAACTTGTGGCGAAAGGAGTAAGAACACCAGATAATGTTTACATACTCAGTAGAATCCAAGAAGATAAATGTTACTTAAGTCAAACAAATGAAAGTTGGTTATGGCACAAGCGATTGGGGCATACAAGTTTTGATAACCTAGTCAACATCAGCAAAATTAATCCAATAAGGGATATTCCAAAAATGTGCAAACCAAATCAAGTTGTATGTGGCCCATGCCAACATGGAAAGCAAATCAGAACCAGCCACAAAACTAAGGAGTTCTCAACAACAAAACCTTTGGAAATCATTCATGCAGATTTGTGTGGGCCAACTAGAACTCCAGCTCTTCAAGGTGAAAGGTACTTTGATCTATTTGTTGATGACTATACTAGAATGATGTGGATATATTTCATAAAATATAAATCCAAAGCATTTGAATGTTTTAAAAAACTTAAGGCTCTCATTGAGAATGAGAAAGATTCTAAGATTAAATGTCTTAGAACAGATAGAGGAGGAGAATTCACCTCAGAAGAGTCTGATGAATTCTGTAAAGAGCATGGAATCGAAAGAGAACTCTCTACTGCTAGGACACCCCAGCAAAATGGAGTAGTTGAAAGAAGGAACCGAACCATTCAAGAAATGGAAAGGACAATGCTACTAGCAGCTGATTTGCAACCAAAATTTTGGAGAGAAGCAGTTGGCACTGCAGTTTATACCTTAAATCGAACTCAACTAAGACCAAATAATGAAAAGACTCCTTATGAATTATGGAAAGGAAGCCCTGCTTCAGTAAAATATTTCAGGGTTTTTGGAAGCAAATGTTTCATAAAAATAAATGATGACTCACCAGGTAAATTTGATTCTAGAGTTGACGAAGGAATATTTCTCGGATACTCCACTAGAAGCAAAGCTTACAAATGTTACAACTATTGTCTACGAAGAATAGTGGAAAGCATTGATGTGAAGATTGATGAAGGCCTTCCAGAAAAAGGAATTGAAGATCATGAAGTTGAGCCTTTCTTTGAACAAAGTGAAGAAGAAGAACCTGAAAAAGAAGAGAATGAAGAACCTCAAAGTGAACCTCAAAATGAATCTTCACAAACTCCCTCCAAGATCTCAAGTTTGTTCAAAGATATCATCCGGAAGAACAGGTCATCAGAAATATATATGAAGGAATCCAAACTCGAAGAAGGATGATAAGCACCCCTAGAAAAGATGATGTGGCTCTATTATCGTTAATAGAACCTGAAAATTTTTCTCAAGCAAGCAAAGATCCTTATTGGATAAAGGCCATGGAAGAAGAAATGTCTCAAATCGAAAAAAATGAGACTTCGGAACTGGTACCTCGCCCAAAAGATAAAAATATTATTGGAACAAAGTGGGTATTCAAAAACAAGATGAATGAAGATGGACAAATCATCATAAATAAAGCCAGACTTGTCTGCAAAGGATACTCGCAAATCGAAGGAATTGACTTCGAAGAAACCTTTGCACCAGTAGCTCGAATGGAAGCCATAAGAATGTTTTTAGCATTTACTTGCTCAAAAGGATTCAAGGTTTATCAAATGGATGTAAAATCAACATTCCTGAATGGAGATCTCAAGGAAGAAGTTTACATGGAGCAACCAGAAGGATTTGATCTTGCTGAAGGAAAATACTTTGTATGAAAACTAAAAAAAGCCTTGTATGGATTAAAACAAGCCCCTAGAGCATGGTATGCAAAGTTGGATCACTATTTGCAACAAGAGGATTTCAAAAAGGGAGTGGCAGGTAGCAATCTCTACATGAAGATGGACAAGGAAAAACTTCTGATCACTCTTGTTTACGTTGATGATCTAATCTTTGCTAGCAATGATGAAGAAATGAGCCATGAATTTGCTCTAAATATGTCCAAAAAATTTGAGATGTCAATGATTGGTGAGTTGTCTTACTTTCTTGGGCTACAAATATCTCAAACCTCTGCAGGCATGTTTATATCTCAAGCAAAATATCTTAAAGACATGCTTAAAAGATATGGGATGGAATATTGTGCACCTATGAGCACACCAATGACCACAAATTGTAAATTAAGCAAAGACAATGATACCCCTCAAATAGATGCAACTCTTTACAGGTCAATAATTGAAGCTCTCCTATACTTAACTGCTACAAGACCAGATATTATGCAAGCAGTAGGAATGGTAGCAAGATTTCAGTCTAGTCCTAAACTATCCCATCTAGCAGCGGTGAAAAGAATTCTCAGATATCTGAAAGGAACGACTGATTTTGGTCTTTGGTATCCTAAGAGTTCAACTCTTATTGTGACAGCTTATTCTGATGTTGATTGGGCCGGACGCTTGGATGTTCGAAAAAGCACCAGTGGAAATGCATTCTTTATGGGAGATTGTCTTGTATCTTGGCTCAGCAAAAAGCAATCATCTATATCCCTTTCTACAGTTGAAGCCGAATATATAGTTGCTGCTGATTGTTGTACACAAATTCTATGGATGAAGGAAGCCTTGAAGGATGTCAACATAGAAACTAAGCAACCAATTACTATTTTTTGTGACAATACTAGCGCCATCAGTCTTTCAAAGAATCCGGTGATGCACTCAAGAACCAAACATATTCCAATCAAATACCACCTTCTCCGTGAACAAGTTGCTGAACACAATATCAAGTTGGAATACGTCAATACAAAAGAGCAAATTGTAGATATCTTTACAAAACCCCTTCCACGAGAAGCATTTGAGTATCTTCGCCAAAAGATGGGGGTCATTGCTCTTGCATCACATTAAAAAGAAACCAAGCAAAGGAGCAACATGACAAGGGGAGTACGTTGGCACCCCATTTGCCATTGATGTCAAAGGGGGAGAAAAAGATGGAATATTTCCATCAATGACAAAGGGGGAGATCGTTAATCTAGATTGTTATTGATGGAAATATGGCAATAGGATGCTAGATGGATGATGGAAGACTACTTGAAGACATGATGCTTCATATGATTAATGACATATCACTATGGCATGGTGAATTGATGACATTATAACCCTATGTTGGAGAAGGCAAAAATCAAACCATAAAGAAGCCCAACTCTCAAAGGCATTCTACCCTACCTCCATTTCCGCACCAATAAATGACCAGTCACATTAAAAAATATTTTTCACTACCTTAGAGGAAGAATTTCTCTATGAGACCTTCACCATCCTCTAGAGCATATTTTTAGCTTTCTAATGAGCTATCACTTGGCCCGAAACTCCAAGTATTCTGAGAAATATGAATTTTTCAAGTTAAGGAAATCTGTCTGGTCAATAAGCCGACCTAAACCTCTTCTCAAGTAGGTCTGCCCTAAGAAGACATGTCCTTTCGTTTAAGCACAACAATGAACCGTATAAATAGAGTGTTGAACCTTCATTTTTTATCATCAGTTCAATCAACACTTGGAAGACAACGAGCTACAGGTTCACATCTCATGAACCTTCAGGAAGAAGAACACAAGATCAAGTAATATATCTCAGTATCTAGCTCAGTTTAGTGGACTGTCTCTCGGTCTTCATTACAGGATCATTACAGCAAACAAGACAGGGTTTGTATCTACAACTTAGGGCTGAGGGAGCTATTCCTGTTCTCGTTGGACTGTGGCAGCCTACCTTCGTTGGACTGAAAGAATTTTAAACTGTGCATCATCATTACCTTCGGACTGTGAATAATCATTTATTTCGGACTGTGTCTTCATTGAACTGTGGCTATATATATATTTGCAGACTGTGCTTTATATATTGTGTTTACTATTCCGATTGGTCAGCTCTCTGCTCGGATTGTGTATCATTATTTTCACTGAACTATAAGGTTCTACTTTCGTTTGACTGTGAAGCTTCAGGCTGTGGTGTTCACTTGTATTTCGGAGTGTGAAAACTGTTGAACTGTGGGTACTACCCTATTTCAGACTGTGTCTACAACTTGGATTGGGCAGCTCTTTCAGACTAGTGGTTATATCATAATCAATAAGAGTTGGATATTTGTAGTATCATCTATACAGTGACACAATGATCCTCCCTTAGACAATGAAGAACTCTTGGATTGAAAAAGTAAAGCTCAGCAATAATGTCAACACAGTGAAGCAAGGAGATCATGCAGTGAAGTCAATATAAGCAATTTTGGAGCTGATTGTACAGTGAAGAATATGTCGAGGACATTCAAATAAGTACTATTATCATTCTCTATCAAAAGAAGCAAAGAAGGATTGGTGTCCTTGGGGTAGGTGCCCCTAAACTCAAGGTTGGTGCCTTGGTGAAGATAGGGTCGAAGCCTTAGAGGTCGGAGCCTCATCAAAGTCCAAGTTGGTGCTTGTCAACAGGTTGGTGCCTGATTCATTGAAGGGTTGGTGCCCTCACATATCTATTGTACTCAATTATTTTGAAAAGGGACTGAAGTTCTTATTAATCCTTAATAATATCATTATACACCTCTCTGTTTTTTTAATTGTGAAGATTTTAACTGGCAAAAATTAACAATTGAAAAGAAATACTGATTCACCTCTCTCAACATACTTCAACATGTTCATTCCAACCTTCGTTCTCTATCACATGTTGAACCAGGTATAAGAAAGGTTCGAGTAGATGAGATGTGGAGCCCAGATCTCTAACTTAAACCTCGACATTGAATGCCATGACTCACCTCAACCTACTTGAGGAAATTGTTCCACCACCAAATTCAACTCATCGATGCAACTTCACACATTCCAAGACCCCCATCATCCATTCCTGATGTAGAGTTGCAATATGCGTAAGATAACATAGATCCATTTGAGGATACGTAAATGTATTTACTATTATCATTTATGATATTATCCTTTTTGTTACTTTGTAATATGTATGAGGGAGGATGCATCATTTCAGTGTTTCAGTCTTCATATTTATAATATATCTAATTGTTTCAGTTCTAAAAGTGTTTGATGTTTTCAATGAGTATTTGATTTTCAAACTCTAAAATGTTTTTTAAATTTAAAAAAATATTATTATATTTTATTTTTTTTGTACTTGACGTATCCTTGTCCTATCCGGATCCTGGATTTTCAAAAAACTAGCGAATCTGGATCCGTATCCGTATCCGTATCTAAATCCTGGTAACTTAGGTTTTGGCCCTGGTTGATAGCCTATATTTTGTCTCGTCTTTTATGGTTTATGCATTGGTAGTTGTTTGATGAAGAAAACATTATAATAACATAAGCAAGAGAAGATACTAATCTAAGAAAGTAAAAATCCTTCAAAAGCAGTTATCATAAGAAGAGAAATCACCTAATACTTGATGCCCTAGATTTCTCAACATTAAGTTGTCTACTGAGGCTTTGCGCTAGCCCTGCTAGATCATGCGGTACCAAGGACAAACCATGGAAAAATTTACATATAATTTTTCAACCAAAGGCCATTGTTTACTAAATTTAAAGAATAGAATTCCAATTATTTCCTATCATTGAGAGAGAGAGAGAGTATTATAGATATCAATGTTACAACCATTCTGTCGACAAATATATCGCTAAGGGTCTAGAAAGCAACTTATTGGCAAGAATAGGGAAAATATCAGCAAACTTCAAAAGGAATAAAAATATTTAAATTTTTCTATTTTTTAAACATCTAAAGCAACCCTCTCCCACTCTAGCCTTTTTATGGGCAAATGTGACAATGACTAACCACTTTGTTCTCAAGCCCCTGCTTTCCCTCTTCAAAATGAGCAAAAAAGGAGAAAAAAAATCAAAAACAGTTGACTCCACTAATATTTTCCAAATTTTTGCAATATTTTGCTGATATATCAGAGTATATTCAAAAATTTTAAAAATCGCTATTTTTTATGATGATAAGATTGCCAAGATGAGAGAATGCAAGGTTACTTGGGAGCGGGAGCGAAAGTGGGGAGGGGGAGCGAGGGTGACATTTTCAAAAGCTCCCAGGTCGGGAGCAAATTTTTATATATTTTGATGCAAATATGTCAACAAAAGCATGTAGAATGATGAATTAGATATAAAAAAGCATAAAACATGGATTAAACCATATAACATCAATCATCTAGAAATTATAATCTTCATCAACCACGTCCACAAGTTACAAGTTCTCATTTATATAGCATGTAAGGGTGCACAACCAAAATAGCATCGAGTGCAATCCATCTCTGAACTGAAAATACATCAACAAATAGGCTCTAGATGGCCTTTAGCATCCAAAAAATTCATGCTACAACAAATAGATACATATCATCATATCATTGCCTATCTTGAGATCTTTGTCATTAATATCACCCTCTAAGCAATTAACATAAGATAGAAAAAATGTAGCATGTCAAGTCAAGATTTTGTTTGAGTGATGGGTACATTTTTAGTAGGGTCATGACAGAGGAGTTCGACAACCAATGTCACTAACATCAAGATACATAGAGTGCTTGGTGCTCTTGATTAAATACAAGCTCCATACCCTAGTACACGACAAAATCCAATGGAAACATGGCAATCCCCCTAATCCTGAAATCCTGAAAAACTGATAAGTCTGCTACATTTTGCGTGAGATCTAAAATTCTACTTTCTCCACATGAAATCCAATGATGTGAGATCTAAAATTCTACTTTCTCCATATGAAATCCAATGAGGTTGAAACCACTCTAAAACATCCTGGGTCATTTCATGGTAATGTTAAAAATTTTAATAAAAGGATGAAAATGAAAGATAAAGGAGAATGTCAAACATTACCAAGAATTGCATATCAATACTAGGGCCATAGGCTTGAATATTAGGTTGTCCTACTCAAACTCTCTTGCTTCTTGGAAAAAAAAATTGTGTTTGGAACATCTTTGTGACAAATTTTCTGAAAAAACCAGGGGGCGAAATTTTTTTTGTGGGAGCGCACTCAGGGAGTGATTCGAAAGGTGGGGGGGGTGCACTCCCCCGCAGCCATGAGAGAATCACAATATGCTCTGATGTTGGCAGTATATCGCTGATATTCACTTAACCCATACATATGGACCATATTGATTCTCTCATGAATATTGTAAAACGATACCCTAGTTTCATGATTTAAGTCATCTCCACTTTCCGCAAATTATGTCTATATAGATGCATCCATGCCATATGTTATTAACACTGTCAAATAAATGAGACAGACTGAATTTAGTCCAGAATGTCAAGAAAATTCTAGGGTCGAAATTTTAAAATACTTAATTTACTGGTATTTACTGGTATCTTCCTCTTTGTTTTTTCATAGTTTCCATAGCAGGTCTTATGCATTAAAAAGCACTACCATATATTGATTTCAGGCTTCTGAAAAAAATTATGATGTACCCAAATTCTTATCATATTAGCTTTTGATTTGACATTTAAAATAAGGTATATAGAAAGGTTGTAAGGAGTCAAAGAAAGGATGCATCTTAAGTCAAGGGTCAATTATGTCTCGGCTCCTGACTATTGCCCCTATTTTTTACATTTTTTACTATTTCCACTGAACTTTAATGGGTTTGGATTGTGGAATACTGAATGATCACAAGTCAATAGACTGCCATAATTATGAGGATGTCAGATACTTTATCAAATTAATCCGAATTCCTATATAAAATTCGACTTCTATACACAAATTGAATACGGTAGTCTTGTGCCATATGAATGTTTATTGGTTAGATTAGTAGTTCCTGCTCTCCCATTTAATGTTCATAATGGGCTAGAAACGTTTTTCACCACTCTCAACCTACTCTTCTTGTTTACACTATTTATATTTATAATTGAACACAACAATGTTTGATGTTTTTCCTTATATCAGCATAGCCCCTACAACACCATGAAGAAGCCAAACTACTAAGAACATTATGACCACAATAACTAATAAACATTTCAAACCAGTGATATTATATTTTCACAAGCACAATACCTTAGAACCAGAATTATATTTCTATTACTAGACAAAGCTTTTATAATACATAAAGGGAAAACATCCACACAACATATTAAAAGGCACAAAACAATCTACTTTAGACTGTAAAATGGCAGGGAATTCATTGCAATTGCTTGCTGTATAGAGACACTTACTAGGTTCAATGGTACCAACAGGGAAGCTGACGAGGAGAGCCATTGAGAAAGCAAAGACAAAAGTTGATAACAACTCCATCCGTAAGCAAAGCCATTCAATGGCTGCAAAACTGTAGAAGAATGGACGAGCATAACAGTCAAATAAATACAAAATCCTTTTCCTGAACCGTTGCTCCTGGCCAAAACCTCTGATGGTTGCTGCTCCAGCAATTGACTCTCCAAAATGATGGATAATTGGAGCTTTCTGGATGCCTACAATTCGAACAAGTTCTCTAGATGATGCCATGTAGTATTTCTGCAAGGGACAACAAATTCCCTTTGTAAGTACAATTCCTACTGTATTTTGTATAACAGCATCTTCTATTAATAGTTTGAATCCTGCAGGAATGCCTGCTCAAATGCAGCATTTGTTTGCAAAGTCAAGCTAGAAATAGAATACAGAGAAAATATCAAAATAATTAAGGCCAAAAATTTGGTTATATAAAGAACCAAAGCTTGGTAATATAAAGAAATTTATGGCTGAAAAAAATTGTTGTAACAAGAACCAGTAATCATTTGTATCATTTATAGTATGCAACCAAAAAACACAGACATTGTTCTGATCCTTCACCCTTAAGATGGAGTCATAAACAATATATCAGAAATGCTCAGAACTTTATTCATTATCAAAAATCATTGTGGTAATGCGACACCATACAATGATCCTTCTATGGAAGATCAACCATTGATCACTTGCTTCTTCAAAAAGGGACAACCTCCAAAAGAGCTAAGCTCCAATATCATAATATTCCAATACATGATCACATGGAGGATTCCATCCTTATTTCTAGCTACCTAGCAGACCTTAATCATAACCAATATTAACTACCTAGTGGACCTTCTTTAATGAGGCCACATTGTATATATTGAATACGAAGTACGCAGTGGCCCTTATTTAGTAGTGCTAAGTGAACCTAGTCCACATTACATTAATTGGCAACCATAACTATCCTATTTTCAACTCTAATGGGCCCATAGGCCCCTATTACACCCCTAGGGAGGAACCCACCAAAAATGCCTAGGACACCATTTGCAAATTGCAACTTTGGCAGAAGGGTTGATAGCTCATAACTTTATAATTTCCAGAAATAATATCACCTTCTTCCCTCTTTTCAACTGTTAACTCCATATAAAGATTCAGATCATAACCATTAAGACAGGAAAAACCTAAATGTAGACTTGTTTTTAAGCAACTATATTTGCCGTTGGGTGGACTTTTAAAAAACCATTATTTCAATCTCTGACAAATGCCAGTGTTAATGCATATATTTTCTCAACTAAACACTCCCTGCTGAATTAATTCATCAATAAGCTAGATAAAACATAATTGAAACATCCAAATTTATATCTTAAAATATCTCTAGTGCAAGCAATTTACATACAAGAATCACTTTTCAAAATTTCGAGTTGGTGACACCAAGGGATCAATTAAAATAAACAACGTCCTAGGAATGATTCTAGACATAGCTTCTCCAGCATAGGCAAAATCCCAAACATAGTCTCTGGCAGAGGTCTAACCTGTAACAGAGAAGATAACTAGTGCCCTCAACAAAACAGATAAAACAATGATATAATGATACCTCTAAGAGTTTATAGAGAAACCCCAATGCAGATCTACCAAATACACTATACAGAATAGTATTATCTAATGGAAAACTTTGCATCAAAAGAATTCACCAAGGCTATAGAATTTTCTGGGTTAGCCTTAAGGCTTCAGAATGTACAGTAGAAAATGAAGGTATGTTTATAAATATTCAAGGAGAAGAAGCGGGCCTACAATAATGTTTAAGTTGCTAAAGTGGAAATATATATTCGTACCAAAGGAAAGATGTCTAACAAAAGGAAAGAGTTTATATATTTTTCAAGCAAAATATGTCCATGGTATTCCCCCATCTTCCCTAGATTCTCAACTGGAGGATGGTAACCCAAAGGACTCAATGGGAATGGATTCTGCAACTTCCCATCTGAACTAAGCGTTTTGCAAAATGGCCAAGCCAGGAAGCTATCACATTGGAGCTAACATACAATGCATGTGTGTGTCTGCACGAGCTCACGCATATGTGAAAATTTGAAGTCTTATGTACTTTTTTCTTCGATTTGCTTGTTTATCAATTCAACGACCAGTTCCATTTCAAGTCATAATTTGGGGTAAAATGATTCCAGTCCAGTTCCAAGTGTGATAACATTGATCTATAGCCACAAAATAAGTTCCAAACTAGCAAGTACTAATGGTATTTCAGTCCCATTAAGTCTCTAGACTCTGAATTATCAATGCAACTAAAAGCAATGTGAATTTCCATAGCCAGCACCTCTTTTGACTAGTAACTTCTATATTCAGTCTCTCAAGGTTAGCCACAAGAGGGGAATCCAATTGGTGAAAAGGGTAGTATTAAAGCTCCCACTAGGGTTTGATCACTCAAAGAAGTGGTCAACCCGCTCACACAAGGGGACCATTGATTAGTTGAGCCATCGTAGTTGTTAAGTCACACTGGGTGATATATGCCGAAGATGATTTATATGGAAGCACCAAGCTCTTGCATTCCAAATCCCTCTAGAAAAGAAGAGATAAAGCATATTGATTCTAAACGATGTTGCTAGGGATCACAGTGGAGTGGGGAATTAAAGCGGGGAGTAGTTTTTCCCAAAAAATTCATGAGAGCCGAGTAGTCCTAGCAGCATTTTGTAGATAGATATATTAATATTATGCATGTAGTCTCAGAAGCAATTGGGAGTGGGAGTGGGAGTGGGAGTGGGAGCTAGAAACCTTGGAGCACTCCCATACAACACTGATTCTGTGGTAATGAGTGTTATTGATACTCGAAAAATGGTCAGCATATACACAGGAACAAAGATGAATTTTGGAGAGACTAGTCACCCAACTAATTTGACAGACTACATTTCGATGCATTTTCACAAATGGCAACACAATATTGTGGGGTTTAAACCAATATAAATAGTGTCCAGGGTGCATTTCTAGTTTCTACACAAATTCCTAAAGAAATTTCCTGTGTGTGAGCAATTTTCACTCTATGCAATAGTAGCTTGCTTGTTGATCCCAAATTCCTATGGGCTTATCCCTTTCTACTCACTAAGTTTAGATGCATTTCTTTTGTAATTTAGGAGTGCCCTTGGTACTCCAACATTACTATTATGGCTTGTTGTACTAATCCCATTGACCTACATCTGAACATTAAATAAATATTTAATCTTATCAATCTCCGTATCCATTTGGCACTTTGGAGACATATTGAAGAATAACTCACTAAGAACAATTTTGACATAATGCCATTTTTCCCTCTCTCTGAAAGCTTTATAAGAAAACACCTCCTCTGAGTTATTAAGATTTATATTTTGCATCCATGCATATCATGACCTTAGTTCTTAGCCTTAGGAGTGGCTACCAACCTGTTTTAAGGGTTTCATTCCCCTGTTTGTATATTGGAGTTCCTTATTCTTGTATTGCGGAGGGTATAAAGAAAATTATTATGATTGAGGTGTTTGCCATGTAAATCATCTTCTATTATTGATTGTGAGGTATTCCAAAACCACTTATGTTTATTTGATTGAGGCAATCCTTTTGTAGATCCTCTAATATTATTATTTCAATGGATCCGAAGTATATATATATTAAGTTGGTGGAACCACAAATTAATGAGTTGGACCATGTATAAGTAGGTGTATTGCATGCTAACTTCTTTCTGATGTGTTGTGTGTTGAGCATTGTATCTCAAGGATAGGCAGATTGATCCATAACAGAGTCCACTTTAAAACACAATGGCACAAAACTTTATTGAAGAATGCCCACAACTCATACAAAATATGGATTGAAGAGAAACCACATGAGAATTAGAAAACCTAGCCACATTTAGGGCAATGACTCTGCCAAAGCAGGTAGAGATGACAGTGTCAGTTTCCACCACGTGAAGAAAAGTAATTGAAACTAATAATGTTAGTTTCAACCCATGGGGGTTTGTTGATGGACAAATTCTAACATCTTACTCAAGGTGTAATGTTCCCTCTATTAGAAAATGTAATTATGTTTGGTCTTCATAATGATCTTTGTACTTATATCATTGTACATTCTATGTCAAAGAAAAAGAAGAAAAAGAATTTTTATTATTACTATTTTATTAAATAAGCATGTTCTTCATGCTTCAAGGATTTGTCGAGTCGGAGTCGAAGTCCTATTTGGACCTGCTGTAAATCAAAAGGAAAAAGAATTTTAAAATATGTAATTTTGGTCAAAAACTCCTCTAGATGCCAAATCGGCCCTACCTGTCAAGTCGGCTCTGCCCCAAAGGTCATGTCTATTCGCACCACTCTGGATAGTATAGATAGAGGATGATTTGAGCTCATTTGGACACACAATTCGCTCAATTAGTTCTGAAATTTCGCAGAAGGAGAGCCGAATTCTGAAGTTGGAGAACGGTTTGTGGAAGTTCTATCTTATCTTATATCTCGGTGAAGATTTGTTGTTGGTCTCTTGTTACTGATGGATTTGTTGTGCAGAAGGAGGGTTTGACTAGGCATCTAGAAGGTTGGTCATGGATCTTGGATATCTCACTTTGATGTGATTCTATAAGAAGAGAATTTTTTTGGGTTTGCCTTGGCTTTGGAGCCTATATCTTGTGTTCTTTGTTCTCTTGTGATCTTCATGTTTATATTTAATAACGGTTTGATGAAAGAAACATAGTAAAAATTAATAAGAAGCCAACTAAATTCACAAGCAGTTATCAAAGTAATAGAAATCTAACATAATCCGCAAGCCTCCCGATTTCTCAACACCCTCTGAATTGAATGCCTACAGAAAGACGAAATAGCCTATCCAACCCCGTAGGCTATAGTCTTGATAAAGGGGTAAAAAATCAAGTTTCTCCAATTTTGGGGTAAAATTTGGGTCGGCTAGGGCAAAAGAGCCCAAAATTGGGGGTTGCTTACACAACCCTTCAAATTAGGAAGGCAATGGAAAAATCTATAGATATATAAGAGTTGAGATCAAATTAATCAATCATCAAATTGGAATTGAATTATCTTTATTTTCTTGAGCCTGAGGCTCTAAGGGTTTTAAGACCCATTTCCCCTACTAATTTCGATGGTAAAGATTCCACCCTAGTTAGAAAAACTTATATTTTATCTTTTGTTCTATTTTGTTTTGTAAAAGCAGGGAAATAACTATTTGAGGGCATCAAAGTTGGTGAGAAATTTGTTAAAACAAATCTGATCAAGACCAACAAAATTATTCCATAGAAATTTATAGCAAAGCAAGTCATAGGCAGCCACACACAACCGCAGGGCTGCAGGCAACCACAATGTCGTAGGCCGCAAGGCGGAGGGCCACAGAACCTAATTTTGGCCTTGAATTCCCCCTGAGGCAAGCAAGGACCTATTACCCACCATTTTGTTGGTGATATCCCTAGGAGAAAAAAAATTTCCATGATGGTCCTCAGCCAGCAGCCAGCAGTATCTCGTTGTGCCATTTCTCCACCACATGAGCCATCCATATGGTCCCTCACACATTTGTCATAATCATATGTTTGAAGGTGGGCCTCCCAAACCTAAAGGTATGCCTTGTCATTTGGTAATTGAGAATTTTAGTTTACTTATCATGGAAACTATTGGGCATGGATTAATGGGGGAATTCGGCAGAAAGAGTGGGCTAGGTCTGTGTTGTTGTCCCCGAGGTCTCTTTCAGATGTTAACCTTGGACCCTAGTACCATGGAATCTCTTTTACTGACCTTTGGGATTTAGGGATGTACTACATGGGAAACCTTGATTTTGGTTGTTTGGTCCCACTCCCTCATCCACATATATCACTCCCCTTCCGCTCATTATAACCCCACTCATCATTCCTCCCACCTGGGTCCACATTCCTCCACTAGGTCCACAAAGGGTTAACCTTCCCCTCCCCATCTCCCACACCTTGGGTCAGGCCTAGAACGATGCTCGGAGGTTGATGCAGCTAAAAAGAAAAGAAAAGGCATAATTGGCCACATTCAACAGGAAATTATACCACAAAATGTAAAAGATGGTTGGGACAAACACATTTAGCCCGTGGGAAAAAGCTGTTGCATGAGCTCTACCCCATTCCATGGCCCTCACCCTGGTTCCTATAGGCTCTAGATGAGCCTCCTCTATCATTTAGGAACCCGTGATTGTCCCAAACCTTGGTGGGCAATGAACTGCCCCACCTTAAAGGGGTTATCCACTGTTATACTTTACACATCATGCTCCCATTCCTTGAGCCCCGAGCAATAAAATAAAGAAAAATCATAAAAGGCAAAAGGCATATGAAGAAGGGTGGAAAAATCAAGGCCTGGGTAACTCATGTACCACGATTGCTCCCTCCTACACATTTTTTACCCAAGTGTGTGATTCCCTTTATTAGCTACCCTTGTACCATGGCATGTGACCCAGGATTGCCCCTTCATCCTTGTTAATTTTGGGCAACTAGGTCCAAACTCCATGTTGTGATGCTCAAATGATGCCAATATTTTTATTGGATTTCTCTTTCGGAGAGGTGCAAGATCGATCTAAAGATCATCTTAATCTGATGAGTAGAACATTTATTTTGAATTTATTCAAAATATGTCCAGGTCGGCCTGAAATGAAATGTAGGCTTGAAGCCCCAACAGTTGTGTCACACACCCTCATTGATGAATACAAATAAGTAAATGTTGGAGGTCATTTTCACATCATCCATCCTCACATTCTCTCTCATCATTTGATTGGTTCGATCACTTGGAGGCTCTTCTTCATTCTCACAAGTGGGAAAACGCAGCAAGAAGATTTCTTTTTTTCGACCTAGGGTTTCTCAACGTAGAGTTGACTAGCATTGACTTTGGTCAACGCTTGGTCAAACTAACCCAAATCTTGGTCAGAATTTCGATTTCTGCAATCTGCATTTATTGGCACAAAAATCGAGGTTGATCATTGACTTTGACTGGGTTGTGTTGACTTTTTGCTGATGTTGTTTTGCATTGACCATTAACTGGGACAACATTGACTTTCATTGACTTTGGGTTGACTGATATAGCTGTCCGAGAGGGTTGTATGACACTTTTGGTTCGCTGACCGTATCGAGACTTTGTTGATTGAAGCATCCTGTTGACCGTAGTAACGCACCAACACACATATATTTTTGGCTTGTCTTCTGTCGATCTACTGGTATGTTTTATGAGCATTTTACTTTCTTGTTTATGTGATTGTTGTTCGATATTGGGGATAAAAAGTAAAGTTGCATCAAGCATAGAACATCTACAAAAATTTACAATCCCCCACTCTATTCCATCACTTTATCACATGCCACCACCATTTGAAGGATGTACCAAGGACATACCATCCCCTTTAGAAGTAGAAACCACCTAATAAGGTGCTTGGTAAACCCCCCTTGGAGCTTGGAGATTTTAGCACAAGCCAAAGCCCACTATGGAAGGGCATGCCATTATGAAGTTCCCACCTGTTGTCTATGGTTTGTAAACTCTTTTACTTGATTTCTTTAATGACTTGGTGTACTGGAGGGCAAGGGAACGCATTGGATATTATGCAGGATTGCAGATGGTCTCCATCTTGGGTTTGGTCTCCCTATACGATGTGCTAACACCCAGAGGGCTACGTTGGAACATGTAGGGTGTGTGTAGAGAGCCATGGGCCTCCACAGTAGCAGACAGCATTCCATGGATCCCCGGGGTCATTCATAGATTGCTCGTGGTTCACCTATTGGACAAGGAAGATGCATTGGTTTCACTATGCCCAACTAGCTCCACAGTTGCACCATATACTTGGCAGATGATCCAGGATCTATCCGATGATGTGGCATCACTTATACCATCATCCTAGCCCTAGCAGATGGTCTACAGGCATCTTCGATTTGTTTGGAGACCCATGAGGACACTTATGTGCCCCCACATCCATTTGGGAGCACGACAGGTTTATTGTTTGGAGAACAAGGGGCCAAACCCTTGTCCACTACTTTTGGGAGTCCTATTTCACATTATGGAGCCTATGGACTTCATTAGACCTCCTATAAGGCCCAACGACACATGTTATTGATAATTCGACCCTCTTAAGAGGCTTTACTCTTTTATTATTGAGCTAGTTTGGTGGGCTTGTCACCAAAGAGTTGTTATAATGTACATTATTTTATTTTAGGGGCTACATTAGGCCAAAAATTAGCTAAAACGAATTCATTAGGAATTGTATAAATAGATGATGAGTTGATTCATTCTCTCATCATCACTTGGATTGGATCATATCTTCTTGTGAGATTTTTGCTATCCTTTGAGGATGAGAATTTTGGGATGAATGGACGAATTTCGATGTTTGGTTATTCTTCTTTGTCTTGGAGCTTCTATGATTGGCATATCTTGGTGATTAGATATATTCTTCTTACATGTAAGTACTATTTCGATGATATCTTTGTTATTGGGATTTTTGCTATTCTAGGGTTAATTTGCCACTTTTCTTGGAACGAAATTGTGGAAATTGAATCTCAAAATAGTGTTGTATTGTGTATGGGCCATGTTTGAATGAATGAATGTTCCTAGAGATATTCTTGTTGAAAATGTCCTGATAAGTCACCAAATATTGTTGAACGAAGTATAAATGACCTTGAAGCTGCTTCCATTAAGCCCTAGTGCCTAGCAAGGTTGTCTTTTAGGCCTCCTTGACAAGTGAAAATCAATCCAAACCCTAAATCTTCTATGACTCCATCTCTCCCAAAGGACAAAGCATTTGTCCTCCTCTAATGATCAATTTAAAGTTCATCTTTCTCTTTTACCTTCCTTCTTTTCAGGTCTAGCCCCATTTGGCCCCCCTAGGGCATCAATTTTCTTGCAAACCACCCATCAAAAAAATCAATCTCTTGGCTCCTACTATGTTGGTGTGTCTCTTAGGTGCCCTCCAATTTTGAAGAAATTCTGACTGTGGTATTTTGAGATATATCAAACCCTAGCCTCGAGATTGAATCTTGCCCTTGGTTCCCTTAGGCTAGAAACCTCATTGGGATCATTGCATTGCCTTTCATTGAAAATTTCTTCCTCGATCCCCTTCTCCTCCTTGATTTGGTCAACTACATCATTGGTTGCTCAATCTAATTCCCTTGACCTAACCTCTGGTCCACTTGGTCACGTGTGGTCCCACAACCTCTTGAAGATAATTTCAAGAAGGCCACTTGGAATTCAAGTTTCCAAGGGATTTCTTGGACTAGGACCCTCCATTACAAGTCTCATTTGAAAACCCTAGTCCTTGAAAATCTCTTTGGCCCTTCTAAGAGAGCCCTAAACCTTGCTTTCCAAGCAAGCAAACCACAATTTGAGTCTCTCTTGTGAATAGACCTTTAGGAATTACCCTCTCCCCCTTCATTGACCCATTTATCTAAGTGATTCTCTTCATACCGGCTCTCCTCCCATTGATGAAAGTCCATAAAGAGTAGGAAGCTTTAGTCGAGGTGACAGTGGGCTATAGCTCCATTGTTGCCCTTGACCTAGCAGTTGCCCCTTCAAGGTCCTCTTCTAGGACCCCTGCTAGTTTGAGTGGTAACATTTTGGCGCCGTTGTTGGGGACATAAAACATGTTTTTGTTCCCCATACAACACATTGACATATCATTATTGGTGACTCCGTTGGAAGAACAAAGCCCTAGTTCTTCATTGAGCTTCAAGATCAATGCTTGTAGGGTGAAGCAATCATTTGTCATGGCAATTTCATTCACCCTGGCAACTCCCATGTCATTAAGGACCCAGCAATATTTTGACGACATATATTCCTGCCATAGATATGACAGGGATCCCGAGATATCCCTCATCGGAATCCATGAAGAATATGTCAATGTTCGATGGGGATCCACATTCTGCATCCAACCACGTGGTAAGGTTCATGAGGTATCTTTTACAGCAAAATATAACTCAAACTTGTGACCAAATGGAATTGTTTGTCCTATCCATTGCCCCAAATATTGATTGGCTTGAGTCATGTAAACCTAAAAGCATTCCTTCTCTTCCAATGTTGACTACATAGTTCTTGTTGCATGAAAGGCCAGATTTTCAATCTCATGAACACATAATCCCAAATGTTGGATGTGACCCTTCAAGAGGAGGAAGTTATTGAACACAGATTTATGCTTGAGGAAGAGTTTCCCGATCCTTCTCCAAATCATCAAGATCAAGTGATTGAGCATTGCACCGAAAGAGAGACTCATGAATTGGAAAGCATATCCTCTAAGGATAGTGAAGAGGATCTTGACCCTGAGAGCCTTCAGGTATTGCAAGAACTAATGATGGAATATGAAGAGTCTTGTAAGCAACTAATGGCTACATATAACTCCGAAGAGATTTTCTCCCACTATTGTGAGCAATCAGAAAGGCTCTGTAACATGAAGTGAGAATATAAAAAGAGTCCTACCGATGACCTTCTTCTTGAAGCATTCTATCAAAATCATATATGGAATACCTTGGATAATGTTGACCACTCTGTGTCAACGACCCCATAGCAATACACTCTTTTTTTCGCAAAAGGAGTCTATCATGTTCAAGTGTCTGTGCCATTCAGATTTCATCATTCAATCAACAATTTTGTAAAAGATGTAAACCCATTTTGCATGTTTATAATGTAAATGATCTTAGTAAGACCATCATGTATGTAACAACCTACGTAAGCCTAGTATTTTGGTGACGATTTCTATCCTAGAAGGTTTTTCGTCTGACTGATTCATCTATCTCTAGACACAAATGATCGGCAGAGTTTTCCCCCTCCAACCTCACCCCAAAGCTAAGGTGGATTTTGTCGTCAATATATTAAGTGAGTCCTAGTGTTTTTTATCGAGTCTTTGTAAAAGTAATTTGGGAATGATCCTAGCTAATTGGCCAGATCATTTTATTACAGATTGCTAGGTCTACTAGATCATATTTTGAGTCGCAGAATTGGGTAGATTATTGAGGGTCTATTACGAACGGGTGCTCCCTCTCATGGGTTTAATGTATTAATCTTATGTAAAGAGGGTTGGAAAAATAATTAATCCCCTCATGAGTCGATAAATTAAATTTTCTAGCCAAATTAAATTAAAAATCCTAAGCCAGAAATTTAATTAATTTTATGTCCTAGGTAAATTTAAATTCTTCAAAGGAAAAATTCGTGGGTTTCTAAAAATAAATTTTTGAAGGTCCCGGCCCTAGAGAATATTGAAAATTTTGCGAAATTTTGAACCCTTGGGCCTTGATAGTTAAGTCAAAGTCAATTTTTTGAGGTAATTAACTCAAAATTATTATTTTTGAGTTAATTAAAAGGGAATTAATTGAAAATTTCGAAATTCCTCAAAAAATAAATAATTTCGACAGATGAGATTAAAAGATAATCAAATCTTTTTTTACGTTCGAGTTTACTTTGATGAGGATCAAGCGAACTAGCCATTGGAGAATTTATCTATAAATTAAAGGTCAATGTTAGTATTTCCTTTCATCCGATCTTTTGATCATGTACTAACTCTTGAAGCTCTCCTGTACTACTTTTTTGGAATAATACAAATGAAGTCTTTGGAGTTTTATTTGATGGTGGTGTTCCTATTCGGCATTTTATGGTAAACTTGTTCTTTATATTCTGTTGGTAACTATCCTAATGAATTGTTGATTAATAGCTCTTGTATAGTAATCTATTACACAGGTATCTTGCTTAGGTTACTGAATTTAGGGTAAGAATTTTGATTGAATTGAATTAGCAAATATCTCTAATTCTTGAAAATTTTATTTTTATCTCATTTCTCTATTGATTTAACAGTTTAACTTAAGTGTGCAGAAATCTCTCGGATTTAGAATTGGGCGTTTGGAAAAGTCCTCAGCTGGACCAACTGACTCCCAATGAAATAAGATTTGAAGAGCCCTCCAGATCTAATTTCGACAAATGAGATTAAAAGATAATCAAATCTTTTTTGACGGTCGAGTTTACTTTGATGAGGATCAAGCGAACTAGCCATTGGAGAATTTATCTATAAATTAAAGGTCAATGTCAGTATTTCCTTTCATCCGATCTTTTGATCGTGTACTAACTCATGAAGCTCTCTTGTACTACTTTTTTGGAATAATACAAACGAAGTCTTTGGGGTTTTATTTGATGGTGGTGTTCCTCTTCGGCATTTTATAGTAAACTTGTTCTTTATATTCTGTTGGTAACTATCCTAATGAATTGTTGATTAATAGCTCTTGTATAGTAATCTATTACACAGGTATCTTGCTTAGGTTACTGAATTTAGGGTAAGAATTTTGATTGAATTGAATTAGCAAATATCTCTAATTCTTGAAAATTTTATTTTTATCTCATTTCTCTATTGATTTAACAGTTTAACTTAAGTGTGCAGAAATCTCTCGGATTTAGAATTGGGCGTTTGGAGAAGTCCTCAACTGGACCAACTGACTCCCAATGAAATAAGATTTGAAGAGCCCTCCGGATCTAATTCTCCAACCTTATCTCACGTTCTCTTTTTTGCAGGGTTTTTCTATGGCTTGTGCCTAAAAAAAAATTATGTTAACTTTTATTGAATTTAAATTTATATCTAACTAGTAAAAAAATTATGTTAACTTTTATTGAATTTAAATTTATATCTAACTAGTAAGAGCCTTAGATCTTCAGATCTGAGAACGAAGTCAGACTTACACTCCTCAGATCTGACAAATCTGCAACTCTTGTGCATAGATCTGTAAATACATTGTATAGATCTATATTTTTAATTATGTAAATAGTTAGAATTTTTTTTATTTCTAACTCAAGGTTACAATTTTAGATTTTTGTATATGTGTTGGGTTTCTGGGTGTTGGTTTTTGGTTATGTGCAGATGATATCCGAGGGTTTTTCAAAGGAAATTCCAAGATCCGAGCAAGATCTACGCCATGGAGCATAAGATCTTGTCCCAGAATATAAATTTGTTGCAGGAGCGTTCAATTAAATTTTGGGTCAGGGGTTATTTTCCATAGAAATTTCTGGGTTTAATAGAGATCAAATTTTAGTGAAAATTTCTTCGTTTTTTGGGCATGATAAAAATCAAATTTTTTATAGATTTACGACCATCTCAGAAAACCTGCATTTTTTCTCTCGCTGCCTGTCATTCTTCTTGTCCTGCGCCTTTCTGTCGAACCCTCACGTAGCTCCCTTGACCTTTCGTTTCTTCTACATTGTCTGCTTTCCCTTTGCGCGTTTTCTCCATTCATCTGCGTTTATTTCCCTCACGTTGTTGCCTTTCCACTGCTCCCGTTTCCTAAACCCTCTTCCCTTGTTGCTCAATCTTCACGTAGCAGCCGCCATCTCATATGTCAATCTGCCATCCGCGTCCTCGTTCCAGCATTAATCCCTTCACCCGCTGTTGGCTGCCCATCATTCCTCCCTCTTCTCACAGTCCCTATCTTTTCCTCACGTTGTTGCCTTTCCACTGCTCCCGTTCCTAAACCCTCTTCCCTTGTTGCTCAATCTTCACGCAGCAGTCGCCATCTCATATGTCAATCTGCCATCCGCGTCCTCGTTCCAGCATTAATCCCTTCACTCGCTGTTGGCTGCCCATCATTCCTCCCTCTTCTCACAGTCCCTATCTTTTCCTCGCTGCATCCCATTCTCCGACTCTGCGTGCCCTCTCTTGTCGGCTTCCCTTGCTGCGTAAGCTGCCATCATTTCCCTTGCTCTATGTCCCCTCTCCCTCGTTGTTCATTTCCGCTGCTCAATCCCGCTCGACTTACCCTATCTTTCACGCAGTACCTTCCACTCCTTCCATCTCACGCACTTGTTGTCGGTTGTCAACTGCTTTCTCTTTTCAACGCTCTTCAAAACCTAATGCACAAGCAAACAATAACAAGTGCATTTCGTTTTTCTTTAAAATCTTTGTAAAGTTCGCCCATTGACTTTTTTTTTAGATTCAATTTTAATTTTTTTAGTTTGCCTGTTGTTTTAAAAAAGAAACAAAAAAATTATTAACTTTCTAACTTTTGGCATTTAAAAAAATTTAAAAATTTAAAACTTTAACTTCTAATTTTGTTTATTCTAAAATAAAACAAAATAAAAACTTCATTAATTTTTTAACATTAATAAATATTTTTAAATTCTTTTTTTTATTCTTTTGTATATAATATGTGTGTTTTCTGTAATGTTTCTGAGTTAATTCATTTTCTACATGTGGTATCGGAGGTTTGAAGATTACCTTTGCCTTTTCAATATTTCGGTTTTAATGCTTTTATATTTACATGGGCAGAACCGGAGCCTTACATAAGTTAAACTATTGAGGGATGAGTGTTTTTCAGTTTTAAAGTATCCATATTCCAGGGAACAGCCTTTTATCATGGCCAGCACTTGCTAGCAACTTTCCATCTAAAGAAAAATGGCAGCAACCTACCTTAGTAGTATTTGCACGAATGCAGGAAAATTCATTGAAAGAAAAACCATTTGAGACATCCATGTTGTGCTCAGTAGGACATCCATCATCTTGTGACAAAAATGACTCAACATTATCATCCAAAATGTTCAATATCTGCCAGCTGATTTGAAGGGGATTGAATGGCCATCAAATAAAATATTTGTAAAAGTTGAGGTGAAAGATAAGTTTGCATTTTTTGTAATATAAGTGCAAAATTTTTTGGGAGAGATAAGGAGTGTGATTTTTTTTAAGTGTGAAGTGATAAAGTAAATGTGGAAGGTTTTGAAGTGATTTTGTGAAGTGTAAATTTGAAAATTGTAAACAAAAATATGTTTTTGAAGACATAAGGAGTATTTGCAGAGATAAGGTGTGAGCGATTAGTGCACACAGTTTTTTGAACGCATTTGCTTCCAAAATTTGCGAGCGTCAGATTCTCATTGTTTGAGAAAGCTTCAGTAGAAATGTTGTAAAAGATGAAAGATTGATGACCTTAATACTTAATAAAGACATATTATTTGTGGTGTTGATGTGTCCTAGATCCGCCCGAAATTGAATAAGAGGATCTTAGGTACACCATGTGTGTTTGTGATGGCACGTGTTTTTATGGCTTCATGTTGTTGTTTTTTGATTTGTGTCTAGCTGTGACACATCAATGATTTCATTTAATATCGCATACATAAAGTTCAATATCAGCAAGCACATCACATGTAACGAAGTAGCTGCAAGGAAGGATAAGTAAACTCAACACATGCATTTGCATCACTACAACAAATAATCAAATTTTTCAACATCGGCATTCTACCTCAACAGGAAAATTCACTCAAATCAATCAAGGTCATGAATCTGAAAACTTTAGTGTTTCAAAGCAAAGTCTACATCAATCAAGTTAATGAATCTGTAAACTTCAACGTTTCAAAGCATAGTCTACATCAACATTATTGAACTTGTAATCAAACTCAAATTACATTGAATTGTAAGGGTGCATTCTCGGTTGAAACCGACACCCAAGTTTTGAATTGAGTCAAATTAAGTCAAATTGAATTCATTGTAGTGAGTCATTAAAACCATTAAGTGTTTTTGGGTGCATTTTCGACAGTGTTCGACACCCTTTCTTTAAGCAGAATCAAGTGAATGCACGAGTTTTAACTCTAAAGCAAACAAGCAACAAGTTCACATCTCCTGCAAGCGAGTGTGAATATTCATTCAAGCAATTTGCGTCCAGACAGTACAAAGTTCAAACCTTCAAGCGAGCCAGCGTGAAGTTCATTGCAGCAACCATCAAAGCAACCAAACAAGTTAAAACAATCAAGCAAGTTGAGATCGACATCAAGTGAGCGTGACTATTCATTCAAGTGAGCGTGAAGTCATCAAGTAAGTCAAGTGAGCGTTCAAGCAAACGCGATTGTCATCAAGCGAGCGTGAATTCCAGAGTTTCAGCAAGAAAATTCTACAATTCTAGCAAGTGTTCCAAGCAAGCGCAATAAGCAACCAATCAAGTGAGCGTGCCATTCAAGTCACATAGCAAGTGAGCCTATCATTCAAGTACCAAAATCAAGTGAAACAGTTCAAAGCACGACATCTCCGACAAGAGAGCCTGATTTCAAGTGAGCAAGTTCAGATGGCACAACATATTCAGTTGTTAAACATTCTTCACAGTTTGATCATCTCCAGTGATGAAGACATGGTGCACATCAACAAAGAAACTCTTGTTGATCTTTCCCGGCATCTACAACAAACACATGAAACTATTGAGTTTCTTCAACTAGAGTCACAACTTCAAAGTCATAAATTGCAAGAAAATAGTGATACTTTCAAGTCTTTGAACCATCCAAATGATAAATCATTCATCCAAACAGCTTCAAGTGTCGCAGTTGTTCCAATTCCAATTTCTTCCAAGCCCATCATCAAGCCATGGGAAGAACTTCAAAATAACAAGAATCGACGAGGCTTAGGATATGTCAATGATGACACCAACTTGCATATCCCCAATTATTCCAAACCAATTAAGTTCGTCAGTGCAGGATTTCTTGCACAACTCACCTCCGCAAGTTCTGAGAAAGTTGCAGATAACCAGCAATGCACGCAACCCAAAGTTGCAGACAAACAGAATTGCACGCAACCTGAAGTTGAAGTCCAATCGAAATGTTCTCATTGTCAAAGAACCGGTCATATGGAAGATCAGTGTTTTGATCTCCATCCTTGTTGCCATTGTGGCAAGCCCAATCATTCCTCAGAAAAATGTCGCAACCAACAAAAATTAGCCAGATTGAAGATACATTATGAATGGATCGATCCTTGGAAATGGTCATCCACAGTCAAAAGATTGTCTCAGTTCTACAACCGAATACAATCACACATAGTGCAGCCAACAGTGAAAATATGATGGTATTCTCATGCACTTGAACGAGGGAGTACACCAGTGTAAAACTCCTACACCTGAAGGGGGGAGTACAGGACAACTTTCCAGAGAATTGTCTCTCCTTTCAGCTGACAAAGGGGGGAAAATGTTAATGAAATTGACAGTGGTTGTCAGACTGAAAGTCTCGACAAAACCAGCAAAAGCAGCCAGTGGGCATCTTCAACAGCTAGTGGGCATCAACAAATTTGCCAGTGGGCAGTCGACAACAAAGAAGCAGTGAATAGTTTTCAACACAGCAAAAGCAACAGTGAGTTGTTTTTTGACATCATCAGCCAGTGGGCAAAGCCAGTGGTCATTCAAAAAATTTTGTCAGTGGACAAAGGATGCTGATTTCACGCAAAGGACAGATGGATCCTTTTGCAACTTGGCACTTGATGGAGTTGTCAAGCGAAATTCTGAGATGAATCAAACATACAGTTGACTCATGGTCTCTTCAGATTGCAGTTTTTCAGCATCCAGCTTTGACGGTTTTTCAGGCAATGTTTTTGAGGATCAACATGAGAACTTGGAAGATGGCTCCTCGTTCTTATTTTGGATTTATCATTGAAGAGGGGAATGTTAGCCTCTCTCACAAAACAATAATAAATCCAAAACATAAATTAATTAATTAAATATTCCAAGTTAGAAATATGTGCCTAACTCTTGGGTTGTTCCTCAAAGATTGGAGTTAGTTTAGCTAACTCCTATCTTGGTGGGTGTTTGGTGAGAAATTATCTCAACCAAAGGAGTCTAAGATAGCACGAACTATCTTAAGACATTGTCTCTCATCTATTTAAATTGTAAACTAAATTCTTTTAATAAGTGAGAATGATGAGAATACCATGAAGCTGAAGCCTCTTTTCCGCCATTACTTTGTGTCTGATTTTTATATGTGTTTTCTGTAATCTGTTTGAGTTAATTCATTTTTAATATTTAATATCCTAAGTTTGACTATAGAGAAAAATAAAAAAATTGTTGGATTTGCTTTATTTTAGAAGATTGCTTAATCCATAAAATTATTTGACGAAGTATTTATTAGCATCAAAATTTCTTGGTATTTCTTATTGAGATTTAAGTGCTAGTTACTTTCATATGCTTCAGTTGATAATTGGCATGAGATTTTTAAAATGTGTGTTATCGATTAAAATCGTCTATCATGTAATTAACTCTTGTTTCATTTACTTGAAATATTGAATATTTATTGAATATTAATGTTTGGAAAAAAAATTCAAGTGTGATTGATATGTTATTTTGACAGCTCTATTGTGGATCTGTGACAAATTGTATATCTTTTAATTGAGTAATTTCTGACATCTTCATAATTGGCACTCTTGCTTAAGTACTTAGTGGTTAAATCAGATAATTTGTAATCTAAGTGCTTTGAGCTTTTAACATCACCTCTCATCTTCGAAGCTTGTTTCATCTCGCTCCATCTTCTAATCATTCTCCTTGCAATCTGCACTCTAAGTTAGCATTGCATAAGGATAGTTATTCATCCAAGCAGCAATTTCTCATCAAGTACTTGGTTGTAATTTCCTTAGCAAGATAGTTGACTCCATAAGGCACTGGTATCAATCATTCAAATTTAATCGAATCATTTAATCTTGCTAGATCTTTTACAAGTATTTGGTCGTTTAACTGTATCTCCCGAACTGGTTGGTTCCCAACTAGTTCTCCTTCATTCCATTTCCATAGAGTCTAGCCCCCTTAGTCTGCTATAGGGAGACAGCTTAAATAGAGAGATCGGGGATCAAGATGACAGCCCCCGATTTGAGCCATCGTCACAGTGCCTAGACATTTTGTGCGACAACAAATAGCATTCTTCGAGAATGGATGGAGGAAAAGTCCTCCCTGTCTAGAGAAGAGAATGAATGGCACCCTAACCAACATCAAATATATAGTGAAAAATGGGATGATTTTGGGGAAGATCATTATAGTCAAATAAATGAAGAATCTATAAGTGACTTTTGGGTTGTTGATTGGGGAATTGGGTATGATTATAAAAATGAAGACCCCATAGTTTATCAAATCCACAAGAATGACCTCAGGAAAGAATAAGATGCTCTGCCCAACAATGTTGGCTCGTATGAAGCCCTTCCAAATGATTGGAAGGGTCTCTTCTTTATGTTCCAAGATGATTCAATCAAAGAGAGTCTTCCAAAATTGTGGGTATTTCTGATGACTCTAATGTAAAAGAAATTAAGGACGAAGCTTCCTTTAGCCATGCCACCAATACAAGGTTTTTCTTCATGTTTGACCATTCCTCCTCTTGTTATGTCCCTGCCCCGAAAATGGATGTTTGTGATGAAGTTTGTTCCCCTAGTTTTAAATTAAGAAATGGTTTCCCCTACGAAAAACCAAGAATCATGGTTTTTTCCCAAATACAATGATGAGTCCACTTCTTGTTTTCCCAATGACCAAAATAATATCATCCTAAATATGTCTGAATCATTTACTCCTTACCCTGAGGATGATAGGCCCGAGATAGTTCTTCATCAAAGATTCATATAATTGATCATTGACATTTCCATCTCTTGGTTAGAGGATAAAATTCAATCCTCTCGGTTGGTGTCTTTTCCTTCTTCCAAGGTTCTTTTCTATGGCATATGGGTCTCTTGTTTTCCCACCTCCCGCCCTTGTAACCGCTCATGTCATTATTCCCATTTGCATTGTTGGGTCCATTGCAAAAATAATCTTGGAAGCATACATTCTTATATTGATCAATTGACATGTTGGTTGCGTTGTACCTAGCACTTAACATTGTATGTTATGCATGTTAGAGTAGGATGCATTGCATGTTGATTTTCTCATTAGCACTAACATCATATGACATTTCTCATTGTAGATTAGCTGCATTTAGATTAAATTTGCATATATTTTCTTTCCTATTGCTTTTTATGGCCTAATACCAAGCATGGGTGATCATTTGACACCATAGAAACATGTTTCCCCATGGGTTTAGTTTTTTATATGTGCAGGTAACATGTCTACGGTAACCAAGAGATTGTTGGTGTTCTCATGACCTCCTGTTCAAGCAGCGTTGCCTACTTTTCCGAGAGATTGTATCCAGTTGGAGCCAGATGTTACCCCCCATTTTGTGGGTGATATCCCCAGGAGAAGAAATTTCTCCATGATGGTCCTCAACTGGCAGCCAGCAGCCCCTTGCATCCACCAACTAGTTCATTGTGCCACTTCTCCGCCACATGAGCAAACCATGTGGTCCCTCACCCATCTATCATGAACATATGTTTGAAGGTGGGGCTCCCAAACCTAAAGGCATGCCTTGTCTTTTGGTAATTGAGTATTTTAGTTTACTTATCATGGAAACTCTTAGGCATGGATTAATGGGGGACGTTGACCACTCTATGTGAATGACCCCATAGCAGTACACCCCTTTTTTCACAAAAGGGATCCATCATGTTCGAGTGTCTATGCCATTCATACTTCATCATCAGCCGACAATTTTATGAATATGTCAGCCCATTTTGCATATGTAAAATGTAAATAATCTCAGTATGACCGTGTCTGTAAGTAACAACCTAGATAAACCTATGGTTTTGGTGACGATATTCATTCTAGAAGGTTTTTTGTCTCACTGGTTCATCTGTCTCTAGACACAAATGATCAGCAGAGTTTTTCCCTCCACTCTTACCCCAAAGCTAAAGTGGATTTTGTCGCTAAGATCTTAGGCGAGTCCTAGTGTTTTAGATCGAGTCTATGTAAAAGTGATTTGGGAATAATCCTTGTTGATTAGCTAGACTATCTTATTACAAATCGCTTGGTCTATTGGATTATATTCTGTGTCGCAGAAAAACGGTATTTTTTGAGGATCTATAACGAACGGGTTTTCCCCCTTCATGTATTAAAATGTAAAATCTTGATGTAAAATTTATTTAGTACATGGTCCCCCTCATAATCAGACACCATGGCTAAGTATTAGAGGGTTGGAAAAATTATTAATCCCCTTATAAGTCGATTAATTAAATTTTCTAGCCAAATTAAATTAAAAATCCTATGCCAAAAATTTAATTAATTTTATGTCCTAGGTAAATTTAAATTCTCCAAAGGCAAAATTTGCGGGACTTAAAAAAATAAATTTTAAAAATCTCGGGCCAAGGGAATATTGAAAATTTTAAGAAATCTTTGGAACCTTAGACCTTGGTAGTTAAGTCAAAGTCAATTTTTTGAGGTAATTAACTCAAAATTATTTTTTTTGAGTTAATTAAAAAGGAATTAAATGAAAAATTCGAAATTCCTCAAAAAATAAATAATTTCGACAGACGAGAGTAAAAAATAATCAAATCTTTTTCAACAATCGAGATTACTTTGACGGGGATCAAGCGAACTAGTCATTGAAGAATTTATCTATAAATTAAAGGTCGGTGCCAGTCTATTTTTTGATCCGATCTTTGAATCGTGAACTAAGCTCTCAAGCTCTCTTGTATATTTTCTTGAATTAATGCAAAAGTCTTTGGGGTTTCAACTTGCGGTGGTGTTCCTCTTCATGAATCTATGGTAACATCGTTTTAATTTCTAGAAATAATAGCTCTCTTTGTAGTAACCCTGCTCCCAGAGTTCTAAAATTTGTACCTATCTGAACTTCTGTTTAAGTAAAACAGATCTAATAAGACATTGTAACAGTAAAAATTGAAATTTCAGCTTGATCATTATTAATCTCTACGTAGAAGAATACCTGAAAATCAGCACAAACTTACGAATCCTGAAGCGGCTGAAGATTAGCTGGTGATGTCGTGAACAGAACAGATTACCGAGACAATCGAATCCTCCCAGCGAAATCCGGGACTAATCCCAGACCCAGAGGATGTCTCCTCTGCCCCCGTGCCCAGATTTCCAAGAACAAGAGACTCCTCCCCAAACACTGCAAGCCGGCATTTCCTTCTCACTTAAGCAGAAATCATTTCTTTTCCTCCAAAACATCCCCCCCTTCTCCTCCATACCACCTCTTTTAAATAAACTCCCTCCACCGCCTCTTACTTCCCGAGGTCTTATCCTTATTAATGGTGATATTTTATGTATTTATGGTGGTATACTTTTCATTATATTTGGATAGGAATATAATCTAAACAATCTTCCTCCACCGCCTCTAACCTCCCGAGGCCTTATCCAACCTTATGTTCACATTAAATGTTGTTATGGTGGGTGATCCACATTAATGTGAGTACGTATACACATTTATAAAGGTGGGATTTTTATTTAAGTATTTTTAATATAAATCTTTAATATTGCATACTCATTTTTAACTTAAAGATTTATTAATTTAAAGATTCAACTTTATTATTTCATTTCTTTTATTACCTTGTTTCATAAAATTTTATACTTAGTTGAATTTAATATAAATCTGAAATCTTAATATTAAGTTCCCAATCTATGACATCTTGATATTAGTAGGTAGGTGTACTAGTGCGATGTGGGCGGTATAGGCAAGTGTAGCTATCAAATGCCTATATCGTTCACATGCTAATATCGTTTGTATATACTTGGGAATGGGTCGTTACACTCTTAGAATAATTTGAATACAGGTATCTTATTCAGTTTATTGGATCTAAGGTAACATTTTTTATTTTGATTAAATTAGCAAGTATCTCTATTTCTTCATAATTTATTATTATTCTATTTCTCTACTTGATTTGATGGTTGATCTAGTGTTTGCAGAAGATCTCTAAGGTTTTCATTGAGCGTTTGGGGATCGTCCTCGGTTGAACCAGCCAACTCTTAGCATATATTTTCTAAAGAGCCTACCTCATACTAACTTAAAGATTTATCTAAAGATTAAATTTTTATGCATGAAGTTTTTGGGCTAATACCTCTATAAAAAAACAAAATCTTGTGGAAAATTTGATAGATCTGGCTAGTAAGAGCTTGAAATCTTCAGATCTGGGAGCGGAGTCGAACTCACACTCCTCGGATCTAATAGATCTGTAATTTTAATTGTACAAAGATTTAGAAATTTTAGATCTATTTTTTCTAACTCGGGACTGGGTTTTATTTTCAAACTTTTGTATATTTTGTATGGAGTTTCTGGTTGTTGTCTGTTGTTTGTGCAGGTATAGATTTGAAGGTTTTCAAGGAAGTTTTCAGGATCTGAGACAGATCTAGGCCCTGGAGGGCAAGATCTTGTCTCAAAGCACCTCTTATTTGCAGGGAGGTTTTTCAATCATTGAAATTTGATTTTCAGAGCTGGGTTTTCTCTGAAACTATATAAATTCTGGGTAAGCAAAAAATTTCGATATGTTTTTTGTTAAAGGGTTTCAATTTGCACACCCTTTCTTCTCTGTTGTGTCAGCATGCCCTCCTTTCTCTGTTGCTTCGGCATCCCTATTCCATCGACCTCCCTTCTTTATTGCATCCTCTTCTCCATTCATTTTCTTCCCATCACTTTTCCTTTCTCCCTCACAGTCTTTCCGTTTTGCCTGCATCTCCCTTCATCCTCGCAGCCCTAGCTGTGTTTTTCTTCCCTGCACATCGACCCTCTTTTCCTTGCAATGCCTTCTTCATCCATCCTTTCCCGCAAATGTTTTCCTATTTTCTTGTGCGTCGGCTTTTTCTCTACGGCTCTATCCTAACTCTGGCTCTCATTCTTTTTCCCCTCAACCTCACAGCTTTGCTTCTCCGTCCTCACCTTGCTCGAGTTCCTTTGCCCTCAACCTCAGCTGCTCCACGTCCCTCATCCCTGTCGGTTGCCTCCTCTCATTGCCCTACTCCCGCCGCCTTCCATTCCTCTTGACTCCCATTTGTTTTCCTCTACGCTCCCTTTGACTTAAACACAAAACAAATCAAAATAGCATTTC
>CM076574.1:380692368-380831067 GCA_034641835.2 Pinus albicaulis
GTTGCTGTACTGAACTGCAACATATAAGGGTGGACGGCATCACTGGCAGAAACTGAATGGACTGTCAAAAGTGAACCGAGAAATGCTGATGCAACCCGAGGTCTTCACCGATCACTATGGCACAATTCTACACAATGGGAATAAATGAGCTGAAGTCGACCATGTGAGAAATCATTGGATTACCGGTCAATAATGTATACCGTTAACCAACGCGAGACAACCCACCAATAATGAAAATGAGTGTTAAGGTGCCCCAGTACAATCTAACAAGTGCGAATGAATGAGTTGAAGTCAAACACTTGAAAGAATCTACCAATCAGGAGGCAATGATGAATCCCCACTGTCGATAGCGAAGAGTCTGCCACTGATGACTGCAAACCCTAAGGTACTGACAAAAAGACTCTAGACCTTATTCCTAGAGCAATGAGTCGGAGTCGATGGGAAAAGATCTGCTGGAAGGAAGGCATTAAGGCATCCCACATCAGTCCAGCGCGAGTGTAACCCGCAGGCCAAGATTTGGAAGGAATCGAACGAAGTAGAGTGACGGAACCAAACCAAAGTACATTTCCGACATGCACAAGATGAAGCTAGCGCACGGAAGAAACCCTCTGAACCAACCAATAATGAAAGCTGACACAGAGGTGAGATATCCACCGATAGGGTCAAATGGAAATCAAGGTACTGCACGAATCCCAAGTGTGATAATGTATGCTGACGTCGAACACAGGGGAAACCACTCAATCAAAGACCCATGATGATGATCAAATGCTGAGCACGAGGTCACCTATCAATGATGGAAATAGGCCCAAGGTGCGGCTCTAGGCTTGCTCTCAGAGCAATGTGTCGTAGTCGATAAGAGACAAACCCGCCGGCAAGAAGTCAATGAGGACCTTCTCAAACCAGCACGAGCAGAAGACCAAAACATTTGATGTGATAGAACATGATACTGACAAGACCGGGAAGGCCGACTGAATAATGAGTCAAGAGACACCGCAGAATGGCCGACTCGGGTTAGACTTCCCTTGAACAAAAGCACGACTCGTGATGACCATGGCAGTAAAAAGTGACACTGTATAAGTCTGTTATGCAGGAGGCAGAACAAACTCTCCATATGATTGGAAGAGATAACCAATCGGGGGAGAACTGACAAGTGAAACATGGTAAAGGCTGAACCTAGGTCAAAACTAAAACCATCCCAAATGTAGGAGATATATATAAGTAAATGTGCTTTGTTCAAGGGTGACAAACTGACTCTGTACTGCCATCAAAATAACGAAGATACATCCCGTTACCGCTCTTTTTGTTATATTTGATTTTTTTGTCTTTTTCATATAATAAGCTTGAAAAAGAATAAAAGAATGCTATGGTACAATGGATAGAACGAGTATCAAAAAATCAGATGCACTAGTTCCTGGGATTGGAACAATCCTATGCTCAATGCAAGGTGGCGAAAACTGGTAAGTGATACTCAGAGGAACGTTCCATCCATGGGTAAAAGGTGTCAAGTCATGATAGCTAAGTGCATGCAATGGTTAACTTGTACAGAGAGTCAAGGTCAAAAGTTGGCTTAAACATCGAGTCCAAATGAAGCCGGCTAAAGGCCAGGATAAACAAGTAGCCAATATGCAATGCAGTAATACAACTTAACGACACCAGGGAGCCTCTAGGGTAAAATCCAGAAAAAATGATAGTGATGAAGAAGAAGAATGAAGCTTCAACACATAAGACATGGCGGGACTAAAGAGGACTCCCGAGCCTACATAAAACACAGCATGGGCAACAAGTGATAGCAAGGAACTAACTAGGAAGCCCATGTAAAGGAAGGCTCTACCATCAAGTCATGATTAAATAATCGGCGAGTGAAATGGGTGTAATACTCATGACCTGATGGGATCGACCCTATGGCAAGTGATCGGTATGGAGGCTAGTATGCAAGATGCAACGGAAAGTGATTTCCCTAACCTATATGCTAGTGAAGATCATATACCTGCCGTGACGAGTCGGTAATCATGGATCAAAAACCGGGAAAAATCTCAAAATCATCAAAATGTACCTGAAAACATACCAAACTGGGCACTTCCAAGCATTCGAGTTATGCAGCTTAAGATAGATCGAAAAAATGAGCATAACAATTTTTTGCGAAAATTTTCAACTTTTTAGGCATAAATAGACAAATTACCTCATATTTGGTTCATTATTGCATTGCTGATTTGGAAAAAAGTGCTTTGGAGCAAAAAACTTCTTTCGTCAAATCAGGAACAACCGACCGTCGAATCGCGCCAAAATTTCAGGTAGGCTCCTCAATCATCCTTGCAAATCATTTTGTCCGTTTGGAAATTAAAATTAAGTGAATTTTACCATTAAAACCCTTGCTAAAAAATGCGGACTTGCGCATACGCGGGTTCATAATAGGCAAGTCGCGTATACATGCGACTGTGCAAAGAAAAAGTCGCGTATGCGCAGGTCCGAAACTTAAAAAGCGTGGCTAATGCTTGATTTAATGAAATTTGACAGGATGACAATCTCATGGAGAGAACGTGAGCATAGCGCAATTGATCAAGAGGTCATGCAAGATCGAGCAGCACAAAATATCCTTCGGAATTGCGGATTGTTCAAATTCTTCAAAATGCCAAATATGAAAAGCAATCCTCGGTTGCTAGAAATGCTCGTCAATTACTGGGAACCAGACCAAGACTGTTTCGTGATAGATCAGATGCCAATACGCATTGAAGTGGAAGACATATACTTTATTACTGGACTCTCTCGGAGAGGAGAACCAGTAGACTTGCACGGGAAGCCCCTGGGAGGGTTAACCGTGGAAGACTATGTCCACGTGTATTGCGTAGAGGGTTCCAAAAAGGTTGGAACTCAGATTGCAATTAAAGATTTACGGGATTTGCACATGAAAATCCTCCTTTTCACCATCGCCAGAGTGGCAGGGTCTGCCTCTCTACATCAGGCATCCAGGACGCAAATGAGCATAGCAGTAGAATGTTTGACTCATGTGTATGATTGGTGCATAGCCCTTTTACTGAACATGAAACAACAGTTGACCTCAATCCGCCAAGCAAAGACCAAACACTTTGGCTACGGTACAATTTTGACAACATTCTTCTTTGAGAAGATACCAACATTGAGACCCAGAGTTATCTCTACCATCAGTAGCCCACGGGACCCAAGAATTTCCCGTTGGGCGGACATGATGAAGAGATTGGGGGGTAGTGAAGTACCCCGGACCACATGGGACGATGAGTTCTTCTGTTGGTGGGGAGAACAAATCATCGCGGTGGACGACTATCCCTATGCCGGGATGGACTTTCGTGGAGATCCAGATCTAGTTCTTCCACCAGGCACAGCATGGGGCACAGTCGGTAAGTTTGCAAAATTTTTTGACTTATATAATTTTTTTGGATTTTTTCAAATATGTATGAAAAAAATGAAAAACAAACATGTTTTTGATTGGATTCATAATGACTGACAATTTAAAATGATCATGATTCAGATGTTGGACCAGTTCGACCTGAGGGGGATACTGTGGATTCAGATAGGACTCTCCAGGCTGTGCAGAGGAATTTGGAGGGACTAACCCGCCAAATACCTATGGATGTTGTGGAGGACCTGCCGGAAGCCATCCAGAGACAGGTGGTAGGAGTGCCCCGAGACTGGGTTAGATTATTCCGCCGAGTTGCCACCGCAGTCACGTTCTATAGGAACACGACTTCTGGGCAGGGACCTCAGGAGTAGACAGATATTATGTATTAGATGACTGTATATTCTTTTTTGAGACTGAACATGATGGGGCATAAGCCCAAGTTTTGTACGACATTATGGATCCAAATTTTGTAAAGTTTTTGAACACTCCGATGATATATATACAGCAATATTTGATGTGATGTGATAAATGTATCAAATGTATGATGTTTTTGATGATTAAAAATTTATTGTATGGAATGATTAATATGCCAATCTAATGCTTGATTAGCTAATGAGTCAACAAACCAATTGTCAGCTCGAGGAATATGAATGAAAGTTAAAAATTGAAATGACCTTTGTAACAAACGTACCCTCAAGAACAATCGTAATAAAAATGGATCTAGTACCCGATAAGTATTGTTCAACTGCGACACCACCAGCTGAGAGTCCAAGAAAACTACCAACGAATCAACACCCAAAGATATTGCCTCCGAGAGTAGATAAACAACTGCAGTGTATTCTGCTATATTATTAGAAGCAGGACCAATGCAGACCCCTCTTGATACTAACAGCTGACCGGATGGATAATGAAGCACCCAAGCCGCGGAAGCTAAGTTTCGGGTGTGTCTACTAGCACCATCGGCGAAACCAAAATGACTCATGACATCCAACAAAACCTGCCAAAGCAGATCAAAAACATCACCAACTCATCAAAAATCGAAAATCAATCAGATATGTACAAAGAAAAAACTACTATATACAAAAGCAAAATTCCAGGCCGAAGCCTAGGCATAATACTTCTTCAAATAGAGCCCATTTCGGGGCTCCGGCAACTCGTTCCCTTCGAAATCAACCAAGGTATACGCTCCTTTCTTAAGGACTTTTTTAACGATATAGGGGCCATACCACATAGACTTAAACTTTCTTGCCCCCAGGGCATCCTTTTCTTGGGCATAGACCAAAACAAGGTCACCTTTCGAAAAGACCCTAGGCTTGACCGCCTTATCGTACTGAACTTTTACTCGGTTTTTATGCGCTTCATTCATCGTGGCGGCATCTCGACGCTGCTCATCGAGATGTTCCAGATGAAGAAGCCGTTCTGCCAGACTAGAAGTGTCAGGAAGAAGTTCAACAGCTAATTTAAGAGAAGGAATCTCGCATTCAATAGGAAATACGGATTCAACTCCGTGCACTAGCTGAAATCTAGGAATACCGAAACGAGCGATAACTTGGTTGAAAAGGAACAAAGCTGCAGTCTCACCATCGTTCCCAAAAGTAGGCATAGCCTCGACCCACTTTGTAAAGTAGTCTACTGCTACGATAATGTACTTGTGACCTTTTTCCGAAGGCGGGTTACAAGTAGTATAATCCATACCCCACTTTGTAAAGGGTCCGACAGTAACGACTGGAAAAAGCGGAGCTGGATGAGCGCGCATTTTTCGAGTATATACCTGACAAGGATGACACTTCTTGACCGATTCAATACAATCTTTGAAAATCGAGGGCCAGAAGTAGCCAGCACGCAAAATCTTTTGGGCTGTAGCAAGCCCTGATAAATGACCCCCACAAGCTCCACCGTGAGAATCATTGAGCACAACCTCAGCTTCTTCGAAAGTTAAGCAGCGTCTTAGGATTGAATCAACCCCTCGACGGTACAAAGCATCACCAATAATCAAATAATTCTTGGCCAAGTGACGCAGCTTACGACGCTCATCTTTCGAAAAAGTAGAGGGAAACTTCGCAGTCTGGAGATATACAATGATATCCCCGTACCAAGGATCCTGTGGAGAAGATAAGAAACAAGTGTTCGTCCGGAAAGGACTCATCATAGATCATCTCCTCTTCACAGGGCAACTCGGAGATCAATTCCGCAAAAACTAATGATTTCTTGGATTTGGCAGACATGAACTCAAGATCAAATTCCTGTAAAATCACAATCCATCTATTATATTTGCCCCCAATCACTCGCCTGCTGAGGACAAACTGAAATGGATTGGCAGTTGCCAAAACATAAGTTTTGCGAAGAATAATGTAATGTCGGAGTCGCTGCACAGCATGAACTGCTGCTAAGGCTAATTTTTCTATCGGAGTGTACCTGAGTTCAGGTCCTACCAATCCTCGACTTAGGTAGTAAATAACATGCTCTGCAAGAGCATCATCTTCCTGAACCAGAACCATACCGATGGTAGATTCTGCTGCTGCCAGATACAAAAGGAAATCCCTGCTATAATCAGGTGGACTCAATAAAGGAGCAGAGGTCAATGCTTTCTTCAAGGCATTGAATGAGAGTTGAGCGTAGTCGTCCCAAAGAAAAGGAACTCCTTTCTTCAACAGTCTCATAAATCCCTTTGTAACTTCAGCATAATTGACGATAAATCTCCGAAGAAAATTAGACTTCCCTTGAAGACTTTGAAGCCGACGAATTGAGGACGGGGGAGGCAACCAAAGTATTGCCTCAACCTTGAAGGGATCTACCCTTATCCATTCCCTAGACACAATGAATCCCAATAGCTGACCGGATGTAACCGCGAAAATGCACTTGATCGGATTCAATCGAATCTTATAAAAACGACATCTTTCAAATATTTGCCGGAGGTGACCAGGATGATCCATCCTCTTTCGAGAATGAGCAGCTAGATCATCTAAGTATGCCTCGATAATCTTCTTGATGTCGTGGAAGGTGTAAGACATGGCCCGCTGAAAGGTAGCCCCAGCATTTTTAAGACCAAAAGGCATCTTCTTATATGCAAACGTACCCCAGGGACAAATAAAGGCAGTCTTATGTTGATCTTCAGGACGGATAGTAATTTGATTATATTCGGAGAAACCGTCCATGAAGGAGAAAATCTCATTACCGGCACACTCGTCAATGATCTGATCGATAAATGGTGTGGGGTAATTATCTTTAGGACACGCTTTATTTAGGTCTCTGAAATCGATGCACACTCGAATCATTCCTTGCTTTTTATCTACGGGAACGGGGTTTGAAACCCATTCAGTCAGAGGAACAGGGAAAATGAATCCCGCCTTAAGCAGCTTTTCAACTTCAGCTTTGATAGCTGCTACCTTCCTAGGATTGACCGGACGAAGTTTTTGCCTCACCGGCTTAGCGTTTTCATACGTCTTGATCTCATGCTGGACGATAGATGGGTCTATTCCAGGCATTTCCTCATAAGACCAAGCGAATACATCCCTATACTCTTTAAAGAGCTCGGTGTAAATTTGAACCTCTTCACGAGAACATTCAGCTCCGATGAAGACATTCTCAATAATATTGGGATCCCTGGAAATGTTCACCGGGATAGTAGGAGAAATCACAGCCATGTTCCCTTCAGCATAAACCTGTGTTGGTGCTAAAGGGTTCAAGACTGGGTGAACAGGACCAGGAGACGGAGGACTTGGAAAACTAGTTTCAACTTCACTCAAGTCAGGTAAAAAGTAAGACCGATGATGCAAGTCATCCCACGGTCTATCTATACCAGTCATGGCTTCCAGGATGGCCTCTTCAGATGGAAGAGTGGTATCAAGGCAATCCTAGGCAGAAGAAGAACTAAGTGTCCAAGCTGGAGCCACATCACCATCCAACTTTTCTGGTGAAAGAGGACGGGATGGTTTCGCGTAGTCAACAATAGATTGATATGCAATTTCAGCTGTAGAAATCGAAAATGCCATTCCACCCACTTGGCCTTTCGCTAATGTGGCAGTAGGGGAAGGTAAGGTCCAAGAGTCCGAAAAATAATGAGTTCTGAAGAACTCTCTTCGAAGGGGAGCCTTGGAGGATGAAATAGCATTAATATGCACCGTAGGAGGAGGAAGATCGAAAGTACCCATCAAGGAAGAATACATTCCAACTCCTAGATTCTCAACAGGCGCCTTAGTATTATCCAACTTCGGAACAGATGAGTCAGAAGGCGCATTCAGGTCTACAGGAGGACAGTCCAGTTGATCCACTGTAACGATCCTCCCTTTGTGGGGGAAACATACAATCCGAAATAATGAGGATGCAATGGCATCCATCTCATAAATCTAGTTCCTCCCCAACAAAAGGTTGTAGTCCAAGCTTGCATCTACTACCTCAACCTCTATATTAACAGTTTTTCCCCCAACACAGATGGGCAAAGCCGGGACAATACCATGGGGTCTGTGAGAATGACCATCGAACGCAGTAAGAACAGTGCTAGATGGAACAGCTTTGGGAGATCCAAGTGTCTTCCAGCATGTGAGAGACATCACGCATGTGGAAGCACCATCATCAACAACCGTTCGAAAGATATTGCACTTCCGATACGACGATTTAATATGAAAAGCCATGTGATGAGGAAGTCTCTTCTTAAAATTAGTCATATCAAAAGTAATCAGAAGATAATTTTTTGGATCAATAGCCCCAATGGCAGTGAGCAAAGCACTACGCTGAGCCGGACAAGACTGGAGTACCTCTAAAGCTGACATAGCACAAGGACTCTGCGCTAGATCTTCCACAATCGAGTAGTTCTGGGCAGCCCTAGCGTTTGGATTAATCGTTGATCGCTTAGAAGATGCTTTGGGCATCCGAGGCATAGACTCGACAGTAGGCTTCGTAATGTGAAGCGGCTCAGTAGCATCAGGAACTTCCTTAGCTTTCGAAGACTCTTCTCCGCCATAATCACGGGATCTTGTAGCGATATCCGCGTGAGCACTCATCATGAAAATGTTCGATGGAATTTCCCCTTCCTGGGTGCCCCCAAAGGAAGCCCCAGGATTTTGGTTCGCGCCAGCAACTAATTGTTGCCCTTGGGGAAAAGGGTTTGTTAACACAGCCTGGGAACTAGAAGAACCCTGCTGAGCTAACAAGCGCTGAGCATCTTGAATTTTAGGGCAAAGGTGTGTGAGATGGTCTCCAGCACAAAGCTTGCATGGAAACTTCACTTTCTTCTTCTCCTTTTGACCCTCACCAACACGCTCGTTGGTTTTATTTGCATTACCCTTCCCGTTCTTGCCCTTCTTCTTGTTATTTCGTCCCTTCTTCTTCCCATCAGATTGTTGATTTCCTTTGTGATCAGAAGCTTGGACCGCATTTATGGACAAAGACTGGGAAGGCGATGAATCGGCAGGCACAGCCTGACTAGAAGGAGCAGCTTGCAAAGACAACTGCTGCAGTTGATTAAGCAGGCTGGCTGCACCACTATTGATCGATCCGACAAGCCCATCACCATGCGGACCGGGCTTAGTTTTCGATAAATCTAATTTGGAGCGAGGAGCATTGGGCAAATATTTATAAAGGACCCCAGATTGAGAATAGATCAATTCCAGCTGCTGGGCTCTAAAAATGGCCTGCTCCTCAGAAAATACCCCAGATAGGGATACATCTTTCAAAATATCTGACTGCAGGGATTTGAGAAACCATTCGAGAAGGAATTCACCTGGAATATGAGCTTTGATAAGCCTCTTCCTTCTCCTCCATTCCTGAATGTGATCAGAAATGTGAGTTGCCTCATCCTGCTTAAAATTAGCCAGGAGTTCCGTCCCAGCCTCATATTGGACAGGCACCTGAAAATGGTTTAGAAATGTGACAGCCAGTTCTCCAAATGTAGCGAAACTGCCCCCAGTTAGCTCGATATACCATTTGGCAGCGTTTCCAGTTAGGGTGCGTTGAAATAACCTCAACCTATTCGAATCATCGATCAGGGAGTTCGAAGAACACCATAAGTGGAAAGTGGTGATGTGGTCAGCCGGATCCTCCCCATTCTTACCTTCAAATTTTGGAATATCTGAAGGAAGTTTGGTCGGGACCGGAGGCCACCCCGGACTATAACGAATCAGATCATTAGTCAACTTCGACAAATCTGGCAAGTTCAACGTTGCCAGAAAAGGTAAGCGAGGCGGAGCCTGGGGATTCCATTTTTGATGGGATGGATTCCCTACATTCTGAAAAGAATAGCCTGGATTTGATAAGGCACCAGGTTGCCAGAAAGGACTTGTAGAAAAAGGAGAAGAACCTCCTCCCAACGCAGAGTTACCAAAGCCCAGACCAGTTCCCCCCGCTGAAGTATTGAATGAAGAGGAGAGCCCCTGATAGGGGTTCCAGGCATTAGAAAGAGGAGAAAAGGTCTGGTAAGCACTCGACGAAGGGAAAGAAGCATTCCCTTGATGACCTGCGTAAAACTGATTCCCTGCCCCCGCTGTAGTAAACACAGGATTCCACCCCGTAAAAGTAGTCGAACTTTGCCCCCCAGACCAAGGGTTGAAACTCTGGGTCTGGGACGTAAACGGAAAGGACCCTAAAGAAGGATTGGAACTAGGAATGTGCCCAGTTCCAAAGGGGAAACCCTGAAAAGAAGCTGATCCACTAGCCATAGAAGACATGGGTGTAGATCCAGCTGCAGCAGCGGAAAAGGAAAAAGAGGGATTCCCACTAGAGGGCATCCCTGAACAGAAGGGACCAGAATGAGAAGGATGTGCTTGGGTGAAACCAGAGCCAAACACAGCAGTACTAGAAGCAATCGAAGATAAAGTAATAGTGCCCCCTCCTTCAACAGAAGCAGGGGTCTGAATGCCTGCAGCACTCACGGCAGAAGCCGCGTTCCCAGTCGTGGCCATCGAAAGATATGAATGATACGGAAGATCTTCCGGTCTCTCAGACTCAGGTCCGATGTACTGAACAACGAACGGATAGTCAGGAGGAAGAGGAGATGGACCTGTTGCAGGAGGCTCAGGTACGTCTTCAATTTGAAAATCTTCTTCCTGAGGAAATAAAACTTGCGAGGTGAGCGGAACGCTCCTCTCGGAACCGACACCAGAATCAGCTATGAAACCTTCAGACCTTTGTGGAGGATCTCTCTCCACTGCGTCAGACGCCACAGGGTGGTAACCACCTGCTAAATCACTCCTATGCCTTCTCGAAGAAGGCTCTGGACTCTCGGGAGATAACCCCCGGATTCTCCTCGATCGTCGAGGCACTTGATCAGCCACTTTTATAGATTTTAATTAGACTCAAAAAAGTGAAAAGCTAGGCAAGCTAGGAGAAAAGAGCACTCACTATAAGAAAAATCCCTGAGATACAATCAAGCAAACAACCTTCAAGTATTTCCGCTCCGGGTGATGAGGACCGGACACCAAAATACAGGAAAGTGAAATATAGGACCTCCCGAAAGCAGTCTGGGATAATTACGGCCCAGAACAACTAGCGAAGGTATCAGAAACAGTTACGCCGACCTCCTAACGACAGCCTTTGCCGGCTCAAGCACCCAAGCTTCACAAGGGCACCCCCCAGAAGTACTGCTGAAAGTGATGCGACATCTGCCTCAGGTACCACGGGTATTCCCCCCCGCAGTCACCTGTGTGGAACCTAGGAGTGGCAACTATGGGCACCAATCCGTGTCAGAAGCTGGGCGGAACGGTCTTGAGGTCAGATTCAGCTAATCGGAGGGGGGGTATCCCTCTTCCCAGCCTTCACTTCCCCTCGTGCTTGACTCTCTGGAGGAGAGCTTTCCCGGTCCACCTAACGGAGTTGGATTTCGCTCAATTAATCAACTTCTATGTTTTATTTGAGCGGCCTTGGAGATTTAAATCTCCACTCACCTAATCCAAGGCCCTACAACCTAGCTAGTTGGAGTATGACACTTAGAAAACTTGCTAGTTGATTTTAAATTATATCGCTTATTTTAATGGGTTGTTATGTTAAGTCACAAGGATATGGAGATGAAAATTATGATGTTTTTGACGCAGAAAGAAATTAATAAAAACTTAACTACATGCAAATGCAGTTATGGTCTTTCGATGAAAAGCAATCTCTACACGGGTTCTACGAGATTAAAAATTGTATTTTTTCTTTTCAAATAGCAAACTCACACTCACAAAAACTATGAAATTTACTAAATGTTTAAATGCACCTAATGCAAATCACTACAAGCATGCAAATCCTAAGATGCAAATCTCCTAAAGCAGAGTGAAATTTCCCAAAAAGTCCTTCAGTTTTAACTTGTCTTGGTTGTCCAGAAAGCTAGTTCCCGAAATCAAGAACTCTTAATATGAAGACACCAAAGATGCTTAAAAACAAGAAGAAGAAATGAATGACAACTCCCTTCCAATTATCAAGCCAAAAACCGAAAGCAAGAAACCTCACAAAAGCTTCAAAAGATATGGCAAAACGAAAATGAAAATGCAACAACAAAAGCAAATAACAAGAGAAAATGTTTTTTGAGCCTTTGAAATGCAAAAACAAAAAGCAAAACAAATGTTTTTTGAGCTTTTTAGTTTTATAAAGAAAGAGCTCTAAAAGACCAAGCAAAACTATCAAAATCCAAACCAAACAAGACTGAATTTCAAGCACAAACTTCAACAATGCTCCAAACCTTATAAAGCTAACTAGTAGCAAGATCAATGAGAGCAAAAGAAGACAAGAAAACTCAGCCACTTAGCCTAGAAGAATAGTATAAACTTGCCGCAAGCAAAAACTTCGAAGAAGCAAGAAAAACTCTTCAAAAGTTGCAACAAGACCTAGCCTAGTGAACTCAAGAAAACCAATCGAGAAATGAGCAAAAATGGTAGTGCCAAGCAAAACACAAAGACAGGAAAGAGTAAATGAGCAGGAGCTCACTGTTATGATAAAGCAGAACAGCCAAGAATGCTCAGAAAGCTATCTTGGTACTCAAACCAGAAGTGCCAGCACCAGAAACAACACTTTGCCAAAAAGACTAGTTTTCAATCAAACGAAAGAGAGAAAAGGAAAAAGACCACCTTCTTCACAATCCAGAGAGTGCAAGGACACTGTAGGGACAGGTCTCCACAGCCAGAAAGGACCAAAAAGTCAAGAAATCCAAAAATTCAAAATCTGCCTAGGTATACGCTACTTCACAGTTTAGCAACAAGCGTGCATACGCGACTGTGCTAAGGGAAACTCGCGTATACGCGGGTACCTCTAGACAAACTTGCGTGTATACGCGACTGTGTGCAGAAAAAAGCGCGTATACAAAGGTAAATAATGAAAAAAACAAAAAGGACAAGCCTGGATAAGAAACCAGGACTTCAGACTGACTGAGAAAAAGTAAACTGGACTGCAAATGAAAGTTAAAACTGTCGGCAACCTATCAAACAGCTGAAACCACCCAATAGGGGAGTCACAAGAATGTGATCCCCAGCGGAGTCGCCAGTTCTGTTTCGGGGAAAATCACCCTAGAGGTTCGTTGGGTTACAACCTCCACAGAGCAGGGGCATGCTACTTAAGAAGGACTCACACAACCATGCATGTTCAGAAAAACTAAATAGAGTAGATCGAGGAAGTTACCCGTGGGTCCTACGGTTGAAGTAGATCCCGCGGGGTTCAAACCCCCAGCAACCGTCCTTCCTTCTTAACCTGAAAGACAAGAAGAAACAAGCACGAAGAACTGGTTGTACAGCATATATCTACTCTAAATGTTAGTGAAATTCATATAAAACATGAAATAGATCATAATGGATGCTTAAATAACAATTTTCTCATACATATAAGCATACACTAACACGTATATTTCGGGAACAGCATGGTACTTCTGTATTATAAATAGCATGTACAAAAGTAACGAGTGGAGAGATCACCTGAATCCTTCCACGGCCTTCGAGCAGACCGTCGTCCGGATCCGTCTCGCCCTTGCCTCGCTAAGACTCCTTCCAAACTGGTGCATACGAGATGACATATAGGGAGATGAGCATCTCAAGGAAACAAGGGTTTCCTGTAATGAACTGGGAAAGTGCAAGAGGCACGGGGAATCAGACTTGGATAGGGAATACCAACAGAGTATAATATCAATAATTCTCTCTCTCTCTTAGGCCATACACATGAGGGGCTTTTATACTCCCTCCAAGTAGTTTCCACAGTTGGAAACAGTTGGCCACGTGCTGGGGTGGTTGAACTACCTGAGTAACCATCAACCCAGCCCGAAAATAGGGAATTTTTATATATTTTTTCATAATTTTAATGGCATACATGGAAAAGTGCAGCTGGACTTGCGTATACACGCGGAAAAGTACGGGCATAGTCGCGTATGGCGATTTTTACACTGTTTTTAAGTGAATTTGTCCAAGTCTGTAGGAATGGGTGCCCAAAACCATCAAAGAAATCATGAATCATATGAAGGTGAGAAATGATGCTATAACACCCAAATGTTAGAATTCAAAATTATGTTACAAAACTTCAGATCTACACATGTAAATTAGATATTTATACAATATATTTACAGATCTATGCACAAGAGTTGCAGATCTATTAGATCTGAGGAGTATAAGTCTGACTTCACTGCCAGATCTAAAGATCTAAGGCTCTTACTAGCCAGATCTAACTTTAAATTCAAAAAAATTAAGATACATTTTTTTATCTAGGCACAAGCTCTAGAAAGACCTTGCAAAAAATATTCCGTAAGATAACCTTAGAAATTAGGAAACAATGGGGTTTTTCAGATTTTCTGAAATCTGAGAGTCGGCTGATTTAACTGAATATTTCCCCAAACGCTCAAATATTGAATAATAATCCCTGCACACTTCGATCTGAATTTTAGATTGATAAAGATTTTAAAAATAGCCATGAGACCTTTCAGAAATATAGATAACTAATATTTCTGTCAAATCAAAATGCAATTTAAGAAAACCCAGAAAACTGCACAAGATACCTGTATGCAGATCAATCTATAAAAGCCATCAACCATCAAATGCCAATAAAAGTAGCAGAATTTAGAGACAATATCACCACATAGATCTGGAAAAGGAACACCAAAGTTTGTAACCCCAAAGTGTTTATGCTTTATTGATTAAAAAATTACAAGAGCTTCTGAGAACAAGTGCACGATCCAAAGATCGGATATAAATGACATACAAAAACCTCTAATTTATAAGATAAAATCTCCAACGGCTAATTCGATTGATCCATGTCAAAATAATCTCGACCGTCGAAAAATATTTAATTATCTTTTAATCTGGACTGTCGAAATTATAATTTTGAGGAAATTCGAATTTATCATTTAATTCCATTTTAATTAACTCAAAAATAATATTTTTGAGTTAATTACTTCAAAATTTTGACTTTGACTTAACCACCAAGGCTCGAGAGTCCAAAATTTCTTGAAATTCTCAATATTCTCTTGGCTTGGGACCTTTAAATTTTTTTTTTTTTTAGGACCTATGAATTTTGCCTATGAAGAATTTTAACTCACCTAGGACTTAAAATTAATTAAATTTTTGGCTTAGGATTTTTAATTTAAATTGGCTAGAAAATTTAATTAATTGATTGAGAGAGGATTTAATTATTTTTCCAACTCTCTTTACATTAGATAAATACATTTAAAGACATAAAGGGGGAATACCCATTCGCGATAGACCCTCAAATAGCTACCCAATTCTGCGACTCAAAACATGATCTAGTAGACCAAGTAGCTTGTAATAAAATAATCTAGCCAATTAGCTAGGATTATTCCCAAACTACTTTTACAAAGACTCGATAAAAAACACTAGGACTCACTTAGCATCTTGATGACAAAATCCACCCTAGCTTTGGGGTGAGGTTGAAGGGGAAAACTTTTCCAATCACTTGTGTCGAGAAACACAAATGAATTAGTGAGACAAAAAACCTCCTAGGATAGAAATCATCACCAAAATACTAAGCTTACCTAGGTTGTTACATACATAGTGGTCTTACTTAGATCATTTATATCATAAGCATGCAGAATGGGTTTACATCATTTATAAAACTGTCGACTGATGATGAAATATGAATGGCATGAACACGTCGAACATGATGAATCCCATTTGAAAAAATGGAGGTGTACTGCTATGGGGTCGTTGACAAAGTGTGGTCAACGGTTCCCAGGAATGGAAGATCTTGGGGTACGTGCTCTCTAATGCTCGAGAGCGGTACCCGTGTAACTATGGAAAATATGTAAGATTCTGTTAATTTTAGATAACCATGGTATGTTCTATGCTTAATGCAGTTTTACTTCAATCTTTCTTATAGACCCAATTCAATTTAGAAATAACATAAACATGAAAGTAAAATGTTGATAGAACATAATAATAGATGAACAGAAGACAAGCCAAATAATATATCAGAATTTATAATTCTTCTTGTCTAGCAAATATAGAGAGAAATGTTTGTTACATCAGTCAATCGGATGCCCTAGCCAACAAAGAATTTTGTTGGTCAAACCAACTCTTCCAACATACAAGATCAACCTTCCTCAAGTGTCACACACACCTCAAAAGACAACTCCTAAAACAATCAATGCAAGTGAACAAAAGGATCCCTCATCCAAATTTTTGGCATCCATTTCCGGCATCTAGATTTCCAGCATCGCATCCATTTCCGGCATCCAGATTTCCACGTGGAAGAGAGAGAAGCTTCTAAAGGTTGTACGAATCAATCAGAAGAGGAAGAATGTATGTGATGAGATGATGATGAAATGAGCATCAACTTTCTCCTACTTATATACGTCAATGAGGGTGTGTGACACATCTATTGGGCTTTGAGCCTACATTACAATTTTGGCCGACCTTGACAATTTGCACGTGTGGAAAATAAATTCAAAATATAAGTTTTGTTCATCCAAACAAGATGATCTTTAGATCAATATTGCACCTTTTCGAAAGAGGAATCCAACAAAAATATCATCATCATCATATGAGCAATGCAACATGGAGTTTGGACCTGGTTGCCCAAAATTAACACTACCTCTCAACTAGGGAGAACTCCATCTTTGTTCACCTGTGCCATCTTGTCATCCAGTACCATAGTGCACTATCATATATCATCATGCACTCCTGTGTCATCCTGCTGTGGCAACAACGGCAACAACACCTCTTCGTCCTTCTTTTCCCACATGTGAACCGAAATTGTCCTCCAAGGAGCTCGTACTAGATCAGAAGAGAAGAAGGTGTGATGAGATGAGATGAGTGAAATGCTCTCCAACTTTGACTGTATTTATATCCATCATTGAGGTGTGTGACTCATCTGCTGGGGTGTAAAACCTTAAGGCCGACCTGCACATATAATTTATTATAAATAATAAATTCAAAATACATGTTCTGCTTATCAGATTAAGATCAATTTTATATCGATCTTACACCTCTCCGAAAGAGGAACCCAATAAAAATATTGGTATCTTCATATGAGCATCACAACATGGAGTTTGGACCTAGTTGTACAATTTTAACACTCCCTCTCAACTAGGGAGAACTCCATCCATCAGTGCAACCAAACATCATGCGTCATCCCGTCGTAACTTGCTTTGCTCGCCTCTTTATTTCATAACAGAAGTGGGTCAGTCACAAAGACATCATCCCCCGGCTGACAAATCCAGCCCAGAGGTCCGAAACCTCTATTAGACTCACAAAGAGTCTCCAACCAACCCGAAGTTGGTTCATCTGACCCAAAGTCAGGCGGAGGTCCGAAACCTCACTATCAGACTCAGAAAGAGTCTCCAACCAACCCGAAGTTGGTTCATCTGACCCGAAGTCAGGCAGAGGTCCAAAACCTCACTATCAGACTCACAAAGAGTCTCCAACCAACCCGAAGTTGGTTCATCTGACCCGAAGTCAGGCGGAGGTCCGAAACCTCACTATATTTGATCCCAGATCAAGTGGTTGGACCGTGCCATCCTAGATAGAGAGTACGGCAATCTCTGATGCGTCCATCATTATTTGCTACTAGTCTCTAGCTTTTCCCACCTCATTGGCCAAATGAGAGGTACTTCCCATGAGCCCTGAACTCAATGGGTAGGATGCATACAGGGCATAGATAATGAGAGGTGAACCAACTCAATAATCACAACGGTGGGGTCCAAGCACACCAACAAGGTTCGGCAATCCTAGCCTTGCGGTTGCTCATAGCTCTGAAAAGCTGTCCCCAAAGCCCCCCAGAGCTCCCAGAGCTTATCGTCCAACGGGACCCACATCATAGGGTCGTTCCACGATACCAAGACTCTCACGAAAGGTTAGGTACTTGACCTTCCCCAGGGGCTTAGTGAGAATATTCGCGACCTGCTCATCAGTTCCTATGATCGAGCCTTACAGCGCCTCGCTGTACCATATCCCGGATAAAGTGGTACCAGCCATCAACATGCTTGGATCGATCGTGGAACACGGGATTCTATGACAAACGAATCCCCCTCTAGTTATCACAAAGGATAACGGTGGCATCTAGCACATGCTCGAACAGCTCACTGAAGAGCTTTCGCAACCAAGTGACTTCACAACAGGCCATACATGTTACAATGTATTTGGCCTCAGCGGTGCTCAAGGCTACCGACTTCGGTTTCCTGCCTGAAGCAGATCTACGTGTGAAGTAGCATCCAAATGTGCTCTTGCAATCCACCACACTGCCAGCCCAATCGGCATCAATATATCCATGGAGTGTCATACTCCCGGCAGTGTATCTCAGCCCATGGTCTATTGTGCCTCAGAGATATCTCAAGAGTTTCATGGCACCAACCCAGTGAATGTTATGATCAACCATGTGTTGACTCAAAGTGTTCACTGCACAACATATGTCCGGACAGGTGTTCACTAAGAACATCAGGGCCCCTACGAGTTGACGATACTCAATAGGATTTGTCAATACGGGCCCAGCAGCGCTGCCACTCAACTTCTTGAAGTTGAGCTCCATCGGTGTCGACACAGACTTGCAGTCCACCATACTAAATCTTTCCAGAAGCTTCACAATGTGTTTTCCTTGAGAAAGGAAAATATCGTCGGGTCTCTGCCAAACCTCCAGGCCTAGGAAGTAATGCATCAGTCCTAGGTCTTTCATCTCAAACTCAGCAGCGAGCTCCCTCTTGCACTGATGAATGACAGGGTCAGCATCTATCAGGAAGAGGTCGTCCACATAAAACACCAGAATGAGAGGCTTCTCTCTATGAACCTTGAAGTAAAGGTTCGGATCAACATTACTACGAGTGAAGCCCAGCTTCATCAGGTAGCTATCTATCCTCTCATACCAAGCTCTGGGTGCTTCCTTCAACCCATAGAGGGCTTTCTTCAACCTGCAGACATGGGTATCCTGATCTTGGACTTCGAACCCCAGAGGTTGCTCCACATACACCTCTTCCTTTATCGCACCATGCAAAAGTGCAGTCTTCACATCCATCTGATGAAGACTCCATCCTTGCGTAGCAGCAAGGGCTATGATAGATTGGATGGTGGTCACAGGTGCAAATATGTCATCATAGTCTATGCCTTCTTTTTGAGAGGAGCCACGAGCAACAAATCTTGCCTTGAACTTTTCAGCACTTTCATCAGATCCATGCTTGATCTTGTAGAGCCATTTTGAGGTGACAACTGCTTTGACCTCCGGTCTAGGAACCACATCCCAGACATCATTCTTCATTATGGACTCATACTCTTCGTGCATAGCATCCTTCCAGACTTCATGCTTTACGGCTTCCTCAAAAAGATCCAGGCTCGGATTGTACAATAGTACTCATGGCTGCTAGATACGCTTGGTATCTACTCGGCTTCTTGCTTTCACGGAATGTCCCCCTTTGGGGCCATATGTCCCTCAGCATCCTCGAGAGTGTCCCTGAGCCATGATGGTCTCTTTCCCAGTGAAGGAGGTGGATCCATTGGTCCTTCAACATCAAGCATCGTCTCATCCTTCGGTTCCTCTTGATTTCCAGGCCTTGCTTCATGATCTTCCTCGGATCTCAGAAGATTGACTACTTTCCTCAGGGAAGCATCTTCATCAAAGGTGACATCGTGGCATATCTCCACTTTCCTTTGACCAGGCACATAGAATCTATAGGCCTTCGAAGTTTTGCTGTAGCCCACAAACATTGTGGTCTCCTTCTTGATGCTAGCTCCTCTGCAAAAGTTCTTAAACTCGTTTGTCTCATATTTAGTGCCATTATCGGTCTGTCGGATAGCATCTCATGTCATTGCTCCCAGTGGACTTCCTCCACCCTGGTAGAGTGTATCAATTCTAGACCCAAACATGATAGCTTCCTTGAAGCTCTTCTTCCACATGTGCACCTTTCCATCAGTGAATGCCACATTGAAACCTTTGTCTTCCATGGTCGATATAGACACAAGGTTCTTCTTCAAATTAGGTACATAGAGTACATCCTGCAAGCGGAGGACTTGACCTTGAGACAAGTGGAGGGTCACAGTCCCTGTCCCTTTCATGGGATATGTGGCATTATCTCCAAGGATAATTTCCAGATTAGTATCCTTCTCAACCATATCAAAGAGTGCTTCCTTGAACCCAGTGATGTGCCTTGAGGCATCACTATCTATCAACCAGACATCCATAGTGTCGGGTGGAGATGCAACGGAGAGGGCAGATACAAGAATATATTCATTTCTTTTATCAACAACATTTGATTCTTCATACCTGGAATTTCTTGACCTTTTGAAAGGTTGATCATTTCCGCGGGAGGGAGCCTTTCTCTTTCCCTGGAACCTGTTGTTCCTTTGATTATCATCCCTCCGTTTGTTGTTTTTGTCATCATCATCAGGAGAATCCTTCTTGAAAGGACATTCTCTAGCATAGTGACCAGGTCTATGACAAGTGAAGCACTTGCCCTTCTTTCCTTGGGCCCTTGCTCTTCCTTTGTTCTTAGGACCACTAGAGTTCTTCTTTCTAGAATGAGCAGCATAGGCAACATTTCTGTCATTTTCGAATTCCTTCATCCTTGTCTCTTCTTGCATGCATCTTGACAGTAGCTCGTCAAAGTTAGGAATTGTACTATTATTGAGAATGGTAGTGTTGAATACTTTCCATTCATATGGGAGTCCTCCAAGTGTAGTGAGTACCATCTCACGATCGGCTATTGTCTCCTAATAGCCAGCAGATTGTTCATGATTTCAGTCAATTTCAGAAAGTATGTTTGGATAGACTCCATCTCGGCCCTTGCGGATACAGTAATGAATAAAAATAATGTAAATAGTGATTAATTAGTTAATTAGTAATTAGGTTGAAAGGTCATGTCTGACAAGGCGTGACCTTTCGTGGAAGAGGCACCCGCTGTGGGTATATAAAGGAGCCTCATTTGTAACATTCAAGCAATTCATATTCATCATACTTTCCTAATATAATATTTGTATCCTCATGCTGATATTCGGATATTTCAAGTCTTAAGGACATAGTTTGAGAAGGAACTTTGTTAGCATCATTTGGTATCGAGAGGGTGTTCGGTCGTGCAAGCTACCATCTTCTTGCACGCCACGCTTTCGAGTCCTGTCCTTGGATCGAAAATTTGTCCAACCTTGTTGCCGTTGAAGCCGCTTTGCTACACATTTGGAGTTTCTCCATTTGCCGGTGTCTGGTCGAGGCCCTTGGCCATCAAGAAATAGAAGGAAAAAAGAAAAAGTACATATACTTACAAGACAACTTTAAGAGAATATATATAAAAGAACTAAAAACATAAAAGGAAAAATAATATTGAAAATTAAGAAAAGAAAAAAGAAATAGTTAAATAAAAAGAGGAAATGGCGTATTAGGAGCAGATACGTTTATGTCCGGCCATTATATATATCGTGGACATATAGAGAAGTCGTGATATATTCCACCATATATAAAAATAAAAAATAATAAAATAAAATAAAAATAAAACAACATAACCACGCCAGTCGCATAGATTGACGTTGACGCATCGCAGAGTCGGCGGACAACGTGGCTAACTAGGAGCGCCACGCCATTTCTTTGTCGACTTCACAATCGCCGCTGTTTCAGTTTCAGACTAGTTGCGGCATCTTCTCGCCTTTTAAAAATCGAGACTACGTCAATTCCACCTTTGCCCTTCTTACTCGTCGTTGGTTTTCTGTTGTCACCGCATAGCTGGCCGTCCGAGACGCGGGCACGCTTCCACTCGAAGTTACCACTATCCGACCGCGGCAACAACCATCCATCGAAAGTCATTGACCATGCTGCTGACGGGATCGCAGCGGCCAGCTTGGAATTTCGCTCACTATTTACAAGCGGATAATATCCGCTCACGCTTCCGGCCGTGTGACCTCAGGCAGGTATAGTTTAGCACTTCTGCTGACAGTCTACATCGCCCATCATGTACTGGACTTACGCGCAACACATCTTTCCGTGTCTTTTCGAAAGTATGCGGACATCATCACCGGTCGAAGCAACAAATAGCGATTGTAACGACTCGCGGTGGATAACACTTTTACCGCACCTCTGTGATAACAATTAAATTGAAAACCTTATTCATACGAATGCCACAAAGTTTACGTGTTAAGGTAGCCAATGTTTTGGAAGAGACATGGCTTGTCCAAAATTTTAAAGATTAATTAAAATAAAATGATCCGCGATTAGAATTAAAAGGTCGCTTTTCTAAAAGAAAGTGAAGTAAAAAGTTGGTTTTTCAAGTGAAAGTTATTACGGGATACTAAGCACTAAAGTTATTAACATAGTTAATAACACGTAAAAGACACGTAAGTGGTGCAGGGTTTTTCAAAAGCAAGAAGTATATATATATATAGGAAAAAGAAGGTTATAAAACTAAAAAATAAAAGGAAGGGATCTAAATCGAGTGAAAGGACTTGAAAGATTATTTTTATATTAGGGATTATAAAGAAGTACCAATTTATAAAAGGGAAGATTAATAATAATAAATAATAAATAAAAAGCTTTTTAAAAGGAAAGGAAGCTTTTAGAAAAAAACTATTAAAGTTAAAGTAGAAGAAAAAAAAGGTGTTTTGAAGTTAGTAAAGATTTATAATCAAGGAAGTTTATAAGTTAAAAAGAGTGAATTTGAAGAATATTTATCTCTATCTTTCATCTTTAATAATATATATTTATCAAGTTTTACTCGTGAGTTTTTTACACTCCCATCGTAGTGTCGGAGAATGGCGTATTAGAGGAGCAAGCCATGAGGTGTCCGCGATTATATATATCGTGGACATATAGAGAAGTCGTGATATATTCCACCATATATATATAAAAAATAAAAAATAAAACAACTACCACAACCCGTCGCACGGATTGACGTTGAGCCATCGCGAGCGGCGGACAACGTGGCTAACTAGGAGCGCCACCCACCATTTATCTCAACAAGCAAAATGACATCTAATACTTTCAAAATGGAGTCGGGACGATTTTGTGAAATTAGAAACGCTACCTCCTCGAATTCCTAAAGCGCTACTTAAAATTAAAGGAAGTATTGCGGTGGAAAGATGTCACTCATTGCTATATCGCCCGCCGAAGAGAAAAAATTATATAAACTCCTAAAATTGCCAAACTGAGCTGGTGATTTCCTGAGTGAAATATAATCGAAAAATTAGACATTTTTGACAAGAAAAAAATACGACATAAAAAAATCTACAACTAAACATTGGGGATTATACTTTTATCTCTCAATTTACCACATGAAAACCTTACTTTTGGACAATAGTGATATTGTGTTGGGTTCACCATGGATGGAAAACCTTGGGATCTGGCTTATCCTAAATACGGAAAAAGAAATTCTTGACATTCACCTACAAAAAAGAAGAAGATAACGCTACAAGATCGCTTAACTTGAAGCCAAATTCCGTGGCGCTGAAGACGTACAAGAAATGCGCGAGTAATTTCTCAAGAAGGTAAAAAGGTGATACAAAATCCTCGCAAAAAGGAAATCGGCAAGTATCACCACTAATAAGAATGAAGAAGTTGCTCGCCTCAAGGACCACGACGACAAATTGCTAAAGCAAATTAAGAAGTTGAAGAGAGATAAGAAGTCATTTAGAAAACAAGGTGCAACAACTTGTCAATATAGCACATCGAATGTGGAAATCCGAGTTGAAGAGAAGGAAAGCTGGGTACTAATGCGGTAGAATGTCATAACTCAAGAAGAAGACAAGCAAGTTGCAAAAGATGCAAACTTTAGATGTTGTAGTTCCTGAGCTGATGAACACTTTTAAGCGGAAGTTATGTAAACTCCAGATCTCAATAACATCATCGCCAAAAGAGAATCAAAACATCACCACACAACTAAAGAATGGAAAGTCAAAGCCAAAAAAGTTCCCTCATCGAAACCTCCAAATCAGGAGGCGAGCTGACATCGGCTCGAGTCCAAAGCTATGTCTTCGCAATCGAAAACAAGTTGATATTCCGAAGGATCACCAATATCTATGCAATCCGCTCAAGGGATAATTCAAAGCACAAGTTTTCAAGTCGCCGCGAGGATTCCGGAAAATTGATTTAGGATGGTACTGTCGCTCTGCGACATTTTGCTTTGTCACTTAGAGAGATCATCATTTCCAGCATTAGTCGACCAAGGATGACCGCCCCGAGACGCGAGAAGATGTTACGTAACGAGGAAAAGAAATCGAGGCTTTTCATCAACAAGCTTTTGAGGACAAAGCTTTTTGAGGAGGGAGGCAATGTAATGAATAAAATAATGTAAACCTAGTGATTAATTAGTTAATTAGTAATTAGGTTGGAAAGGTCATGTCCGATAAGACATGACCTTTCGTGAAGAAGCACACGCGTGGGTATATAAAGCTGAGGCCTCATTTCGTAACATTCGAGCGATTCACTGATACCATCATACTTCCTAATATAATATTTGTATCCCACTCATGGATATCTCGGATATTTCAAGGTCTTCTGGAATATTTAGTTTTGAGAAGGAACTTTGTTCAAGCCTGCATTCTTCGATTGATTTTTGAAGAATAGCACTTGGTTTGCATTGTTTACCTTGAACATAAGGATCAATTTATCATACGTCTCTTTGGATTTTGGCTCGACTCGTAGATGTAGGCCACCGAGGCTTTTATGAATGGATTCCCTGGATCATCGGCTTTTGCTTTGATCTCTCCCTTCTTATACTTGGATTTTGCGTGCGGCCCGGTGAGCATTTGATGGAGGTTCTTGTATTCGACCCGAGAGCATGGTCCATGAGATCGTGGTCTTCCACTTTGAGATCTAATATCATCTTCCAAGCATGGGTAGTTTCATCTCTTCCGTCAGTCTTTGTCATCCTCACTCGAAGCCATAACTGTCGAACATCTTTTCTTAGATGGTGATTGCTGTAAGTTGGGCTTGTCTTCACCTCGGCCGAGTACCATGTAAAAATTCTTACTAGCAGATGTTCTATGCTACGATGCAGCTCACTTTTCTACCACAAAGCAATCCATAAACCGTCACGATAAAATGCCGATCGACACATATCGGTGGATCTATAAGAAGACAAACCGAAACGGAGACCTTGGTGGTGCAGCTACGGCCGGTCAACGGGGATGCTTCAGCAAGCCAAAGTCTCCTTGGTCGACCAACCCGAAGCATGTGCCACAACAACCCTCAAAATAGCCACATGGTCCAACTCAAAGTCAACCCGAGAAAAGTCAACGTTGCCCCAACGACGACGAATGGCGAGAACACACTCGCAGCAACGACAACACCTGCAGGCTAGCAACGGCGACAGCGGCGGCAACAACCAGAGCAACTACGGCGTAACGATAGCTGCGCGGGCAGACGAACGTGCGACAACACCTAGGCGACGAACGGCAACAACACCCGACAAACGAACGGCAGCAACGAACACACGAGCGCGGCAACAAGACGGCAGACGGCAACAACGTGACAGAACGACAACAACACCGGTAGCAACGGTAACAACGGCACAACAACACGCGGCAATGGCAACAGACAACGATAGCAATCGGCAGCAACGAGCAACACCGGCAAGCCTCGTGACAACAACACCTCTTCGTCCTTCTATTCCCATGTGTGAACCGAAATTGTCCTCCAGGAGCTCGTACTAGATCAAAGAGAAGAAGGTGTGATGAGATGAGATGAGGTGAAATGCTCTCCAACTTTGAGCATGTTATATCCATCATTGAGGTGTGTGACACACTGGCCGTGTAAAACAACTAAGGCCGACTCGCACATATAATTTATTATAAATAATAGATTCAAAATACGTGTTCTACATGCTCATCTGGATTAAGATCAATTTTTATATCGATCTTACACTCCTCCGAGAGAGGAACCCAATAAAAATATCGGTATCTTCATCCGAGCATCACAGCATGGAGTTTGGACCTCAGTTGTCCAATTTTAACAATGATGAATCTAATATTGTAGATAACAAGCAAAAAATAATTTATTCTTATATTTGCCCTCTTGCTTTATCTCCTCCCGACACCTTGATAATTGGTTGATTGATAGTGGTGCCTCAAGGCACTTCACTCGGATATAAAGAGGCCCTTTCACGTTTGATTGAAAAGGAAACTAATTTGGAGATCGTGCTTTGGAGACAATGCCACCTATCCCGTGAAAGGGGCAGGGACCGTGACTCTTCATCTAAATCAAGGTCAAATCCTTCATCTACAAGATGTGATATATGTACCTGACTTGAAGAAGAATTTAGTGTCTTTCAACGAATGGAAGATAAATGATTCAAGGTGGCATTCATTTATGGAAAGGTACACATTTGGAAGAGGAATTTCAAAGAAGCATTCACTCTTGGTTTTAGGGTTGATACACTTTATCAAAGTTGGAGGAAGTTTGTTGGAACTTGGGAGCCATGACATGCAACAAAACTCTTCAATCGGAATTATGGCACCGGGAGGTTTGCTCACCTTCATTATAAGGCTCTTCTCGAAGCAAGGAAGGTGGTCACCGAAGATGCCCGATTTCGAAGCTGATCATGTATGTCGTGTTGTGCCGAAGGGAAACATACAAGGGAACCATTCCCCTCAAGTGATACCAAGACTACCGAGCATTCTACAATTGATTCATTCTCGATCTATCCGGTATGTTGCTCGTAACATCCTTGGGAGGATGCTTATATTATCTTGCTTTCATAGATGAATTCTCTCGCAAAGCTTGGATATACTTCTTGAAGAAAAGGGACGAAGTATTCAAATGGTTCCGCACCTTTAAGGCCTTGGTTGAAAATCAAACGTGCAAGAAGATCCAAATTTTCGAGGACCGATAATGGAACCAAATATGAATCAAATGAGTTTAATGACTATTGTATGGAAGTTGGCATTAAGAGGGAGACCACTACCGCATATACTATCGAACAAAATGGAGTTGCCGAAAGGAAGAATAGAACCATCATTGAAGCTACCGGTGCCATGCTATAGGACCAAGGTCTTCCAAAGTTCCTATGGGGAGAAGTCGCCAACACCAGCTGTGTATGTTCAAAATAGATGCGCACATCATGCATTGGACTCCAAAAACTCCCGAAGAAATCTTCACTCGGTAAGAAACTTGATGTTTCTCGTTTTAGAATTTTTTGGAAGTCCCGTATATTTTCATGTGCCGAAAGAAAAGAGGAGCAAGTTGGTTGCTTCGGAAAGAAGGGAACATTTGTGGACTATAATGAAACTTCAAAGGCATATAGAATCTATGTGCCTCGGTCAAAGAGAAGTGGAGATAAGTCCCGATGTCACCTTCAACGAAGATGTCGTCTCTTGGGAAGGTTAGAGATCTTCTTATCTCAAAGGAAGACAAAGATGAAGATGCAGGGGAAAGTAGGAAGAACCGAAGGATGAACAAATGCCCGATGTTGAAGGTCCAATGGATCCCTATTGATCCACCTCTTAGAGAGTCCACTTCTACAAAAGAAGACCCTCATGGCTTAGAGATACTCTCAAAGATGCCGAGAAACATATTGCACCAAGGGGAACATTCTGCGAAAGTAAGAAGTCTAACAGTACCAAGGGTACTTAGTAGCCATGAGCACCATTGTCCAATCCGAGCCTGGATTGTTTGAAGAAGTTGTGAAGCACCAAGTTTGGAAGGATGCAATGAACGAAGAATATGAGTCAATCATGAAGAATGATGTTTGGGATGTGGTCCCTAGACCAAAGGACAAGTCCGTTGTCACCTCGAAATGGCTCTACAAGATCAAACATGGAGGCGATGGAAGTGTTGAAAAGTTCAAGGCCGGATTTGTTGCCCGAGGCTTCTCACAAAAGGAAGGTATAGACTATGGTGAAATATTTGCACCCGTTGCACGATATACCACCATTCGTTCGATTATTTGCCTCGCTCGCTCGCAAGGGTGGAGTCTACATCGATGGATGTCTAGACCGCCTTCTTACATGGTTCGCTTAAGGAAGAGGTCTATGTGGAACAACCTTTGGGGTTCGAAGTTTGAGATCAAGATACACATGTATGCAAAGTTGAAGAAAGCTCTCTATGGGTTGAATCAAGCCCCCGTGGCTTGGTATGAGAGGATCAATAGCTCTTTGATGAAGCCGGGCTTTACACAAAGTGAAGCCGATCCAAACCTTTACTTCAAGGTTGATAATGACAAGCCTCTCATCGTGGTACTCTATGTGGATGATCTCTTCTGACAGTGTGCACCCTCTCATTCATCAATGTAAGAGGGAGTTGGCTTCTAAATTCGAGATGAAGGACCTAGGACCGATGCACTACTTCCTAGGCTTGGAGGTCCGGGAAAAGTCGTGTGAGATTTTCCTCTCAAGGAAAATATATTGTGAAGTCATGGAAAGATTTGGGATGGTAGATTGCAAGTTTGTGACTACTTCGATGGAACTCAACTTTAAGAAACTATGTGGTAGTGTTGCTCGGGCCCGATTTGGGAAATCCTATTGAGTATCGTCAACTCGTGGGGGCCCCGATGTTCTTAGTGAACTCGTCTGGACATGTTTTGCGTAAAACATGTTGAGTAAATATATGGTCAAACCTCATCACATACATTGGATTGCCGCCAAGAATCTCTTGAGATATCTCCGGGGCACAATCAATCATAGACTCGACATACACTGCCGGGAATGTGAGGCTCCATGGATATACCGATGTTGATTGGGCGAGAAATGTGGTGGATCGTAACAAAGCACATCCGGATGTTGCTTCACCCTAGGTTTTGCTTCAATCTCTTGGATGAGTAGGAAGTAGAAATCTGGGTTGCTTTGAGCACCGTCGGGGCCAAATACATTGAAACAAGTATGGCCTCGTTGTGAAGTTGTTTGGTCGAGGAAGCTCTTCGATGAGTTGTTTGGGCATATGTGCCGGATACCACTATGATCTATTGCGATAACCAAAGTGGGATTCGTCTTTCGAGAGAATCCCGTGTTCCACGACCGCTCCAAGCATATTGATATCAAGTACCACTTTATTTGGGATATGGTACAACGAGGTGCCGTAAGGCTCCGTCACATTGGGATTGATGAGCAGGGTCATAGATATTCTCATGAAGCCCTCGGTGAAGGTCAAATTCTTAACCTTCCGTGAGAAACTTGGAGTCGTGTACTGCACTCTCCTTTGAGGGTCCCGCTTGAGTTGGACTTTGAGCTCCGGGAGCTCGGGGGTCTTGGGTTAGCTTCTTGGAGCTATAAGAAACCATAAGGGCATGGTTTGCCTTTTCTTTATTGGTGAGCTATTCCTCACCGTTATGATATTGAGTTGGTTCACCCTCTCTTGATCTTGCCCCCACATACATCCTACCCATGTAGTCCGAGAATCATGGGAAGTACCTCGCATCTAGCCAATGAGTTGGGAAATGAGGATAGAGACCATAACATTATCGATGGACACATCGTGTATTGCCATACTCTCTATGTCTAGGATGGGTTGTGTCCAACACCTTGATTTGGGATCAAGTCCGATTGAGGTTTTTTTACCTCTAAACCGACTTCGGTCACGGGAGAGTGGCAAGGTCTTGTGATTCACTCTCGATCAAATCTTCTTCATTATTTCTTCATGGTTCGAGCAGAGAGTGAGTACCGGGACAAAAAGATGACACATGATGATAAGATGGTACAAGATGGTACGAGATGACCGGATTGCACAAGTTGTCGGGATGGATTGACGAGTGGAGTTCTCCCTAGTTGAAAGGTAGTGTTAAAATTGGCAACTAGGGCCAAACTCCACCGTGGACAACTCATATGATGGAGATGATATTTTTGTTGGATTCCTCTTTTCGAGAGGTGCAAGATTGATCTAAAGATCATCTTATTTGGATGAGTAGAAGTTGGGTTTTGAATTTATTCTCTCACACATGCAAATTGTCAAGGTCGGCCAAAATTGTAATATAGAGTCATACGCCCCAAAAGATGTGTCTCCACCCCTCATTGATGGATATAAATTGGAGAGACTCATTCATCATTTGGATATCATATCATCACACATTATCTCTCCTATCTCATTAGTTTGTACAACCTCAAAGCATCCTCTCTCTCTCTCTCCCTCGCACGTGTGGAAAGGAAGCACTAATTTTCGGACAATTTCTAGGGCATAAAAAGCAGATGTTGACTTTGGGTCAACCTTCATGTTTTGATTTCGATTTTTGGGCAGAATTCCGATCTTTGAAGGACACAACTACCGGCACATATTCCGAGGAATTCCGGGCGCTTGACTTTTGGGTTCACCGCAACTTTGACCACAGAGTTGACTATTCCATTGACCTAGGTTTGACCGAGTTTTTTCAAAGATCTAGTTTTTCGGTTGACTTTGTCTCGCTTTTGGAGGCCGAGTTGATTGGGTTTGACCAAGTTTCATTGGAGGAGATTTATTATCGGTTTGACCAACGTTGACTTTTCTCGGTTGGGGCATCCTCTTGATCGAAGTGAAATTGTATATTGTATTCTCTCTTTGCTAAACTTTTTGAAGAATAATAAGAAGATTTGATCAAAGGGTTTTCCCCACATCGGGGTTTTTCCTCGCTATCCGTCAAATATTGTGTCCTATTGTCTTGGCTTGTCTTATGGTTATTTGTTTATGTTTTGTCGCATTTACTATCAATGTTAATGTGATTGCTAATTTGGAATTGAAATTGGGCTAATAAGAAAATATTGAAAGTAAATTGCTCTAAGCGTAGAACATACCATTGTTGTCTAAAATTAACAAATAAACATTACAATAATAATTTTATTTTTCTTCTTTTCGATTTTTGGGCAGAATTCCGATCTTTGAAGGACACAACTATTGGCACGTATTCCGAGGAATTCTGGGAAGTTTGACTTTTGGGTTGACTGCAACTTTGACCATAGACTTTGACCACAGAGTTGACTATTCCATTGACCAGGTTTGATCGAGTTTTTCAGCACTGTTTTCGGTTGAATTTGTCTGTCTTTTGAGGCCTAGTTGACTAGGTTTGACCGAGCTTCATTGGAGGAGATTTATTACTGGCTTGACCAACGTTGAATTTTCTGGTTAGGGCATCCTGTTGACTGAAGTGAAATTTGTATATTGTACTCTCTCTTTGCTGAACTTTTGAAGAATAATAAGAAGATTTGATCGAAGGGTTTTCCCCACATTTGGGTTTTTCCCCGGTATCTGCCAAATATTGTGTCCTATTGTCTTGGCTTGTCTTATGGTTATTTGTTTATGTTCTGTCAGCATTTACTATCAATGTTAATGTGATTGCTAATTTGGAATTGAAATTGGGCTAATAAGAAAATATTGAAGTAAATCGCTCTAAGCGTAGAACATACCATTGTTATCTAAAATTAACAAATACGCATTACAATAATAATTTTATTTTTCTTCTTTTCATCAATTACATAAAATCACAATTACACATGTCATTATGAAGACCGAACCTAGTTACACTTTTCAACACTTAAGTCTTATGGCAACAATGAGAGTAGCCACTATTGTCACCTTAGTGGCCTTTCTCCTGTTGTTTAGTTGTTAGGTGTAATCCTCACAAGGGAGTTTTTCCTTGAAAGGCTTAAAGGATAAATGACCTAGGGTTTCTAAGATATATGATTCTCTAAGAGACTTGTAAATAAGATCACCTAGAGATATCTTCAATAAATGAGGGCTCAAGGGCGATAAAGGTTGTTACAAGCTAGGGTTTTTATGATATGCAAATTTACAACATCCAATATCATATAATAGCAAAGAAATAACTTTCAAAAGGTTAAGATCAACAATGGACTATAGGCTATCAAAGAGGTAAGCAAGGGATAGCTCAACTTTAGGTTTTAAATGGTTGAGGATGCATGTAAAAGCAATAAATATCTAGACGTCAGTGCTATCTTTAGGGAAAAAACATGCAATTAATGCTAAATTTTGCCTTTTTAAATTTAGTAAACACAATTCAATAAGACAATAACATATAGATGTAAAATTGTTATAAAATGCAGATTTAGGTAGAACACTAACCCTAGTTAACAAGAATTAAAGAAAAGAGAGATTTTAAAGGTGATCCCCACTAGTGGCTCTATTCAATTGGGCAATGGAATTAATTAAGGTGAGGTCAATGATGGAAGGACTTGGATAGAGAGGGTGGAAGCCTAATTTGCTTCCCTTAGAAACCCTAGCGACTTCTTTCATAGGAGATTTAAAGTCAAAGGATGCATGAAAACAAGTTCCTTTTGATGGATTCTTGAATGACAAATTTTGGATAATCACATAGAAACAAGAGTTTATGAAAGATATTTGCAGTTTTAAATATGGCACATGATAAACCCTAATTTCAGAAACTAACATGCAAAATGGAAGAAGATATAGCATTATACTTGCACAATTCCAACAATAATCACTTCTTCGATCCATCAGATAGTCTCTCGATGCAAAAATATCCCTCCGTAAGACAATTCACGCCATCATTTAGTCATTGTGTCCAAGAGAAAGAGAGAAAAGAGCTAGTGCGTATTCACTCAAGAGAGATGAGTGTGTGTGACGATGATCCAGTGAAAGGAACTTTCCTTTATTTATATGAGGGCAACCATGTCATTTTTCATTAATTTACAGTAGAAAAGCCCTAAAGTTTGCTTAGGCTAATAGGTCACAAGCCGAAATAGAGATATCTTTACAAATGATAAAGCATAATAAAAATGTCATATATCCACCACACGTATGGGAGAAAGAGGCTCAACACATGATGTCATCTTCCAAAAATGGGCATCTCCACCAGGAAAGTGATGTGGTGTGTCCAAGGGTGTTCCTTACTCCAAGGATAATTATCAAAATGCATGGTTGCATCTCCAAGTAACACCTCCTTATCCAAGACATCATCGTCAAGAAGGCTTGCATCCTCCTCCTAGGGCACACATGGGTGATGTGGTAGCCTTAAGGCAGAATGCTAACCTCCACAGGGAGGTTTCCAACCCTCCCAAATAATCTCAAGTGATCTCCATCCCCATCTAGGCTTTGGGAACAAGGAAGCACCCATCAAGTAGCAATAAGGCTGGCTTGGGGGCATCCTATGTCGTTTGGGCACAACATTAATCAAGCTAACGTCTTAGCTTATTGGCTTAGTGTTTCGGCATTTGGAGGTGAAAATGGGTGCCATACATCTATGTGGGGCTCCTCAAGGCCCCATGTTGATCTTTAGAAGGGAAACATTGGCTTTGCAAGGCCTTAAGTGCTCTAACCTTTGGGCTGGGTGTCCTCCTCAAAGTGCTGGAAAGGTGACAAGCAATCCCTCAAGGTTAATCCAATGTATCTGTGTGAACCACCTAAAACATACTCTCAAGATCAAGTGAGATCAACATCGTGAACAAAAACCATTGAAGTATCTTAGTGGACCATATTCAATGCTAGCGGCACAAAAATACTTCACACAAACCTTTTCTTTAGATGTCTTTCTAGCGGATGATTTGTAAGCAAGTTACCACACCTATGTTAGGGATGATTATGCAATTAACCATATTAGGTGCTTTCAACCCCCAAGGGGAGGGACATTTCCTAATCAAGCCCATCAATCCCTAGATGCATATGATAAATGTAGTCATGGAATGGGAAACATTTCAAGGAAGATGACCATAGCCATGGTACCAATTGAGGGAGGTCCAACATCTTGAGTGTAATGATGATAAGAGGGAGCAATCGTGGAGGCATGAGCTACCCGGCATGAGCTACCCCTCCTCAACCTGCTTTTCCACCCCTTTGGTGCACCTTTTACTTTAAGGATTTGTCTTTCTTTCTTGCATTTCTTAGGTGACCCAGCTTGCTTTATGCTCTTCCAATACCCTTTAAATATGTAGCAGTTTTTTGCTCATTGCAGTTAGGACATTCATAAGTTTCTTTATCTAGATAGAGCATGAAATGCTTAGGAATTGGGTGATGGGGTAGAGCTCATGCTAGCACTTTTCCCACACACTTATTATATGTTGCAGCCATCTTTTGCATTTTTCAATTTCTTTCATTTGTGGCTTCATATGCTTTTATCTTTCTTTCATCCGTGTCAACTTCCTAGGGAAAATTTCTAGGCCGACTTAGAGATGAGGATATAGGGTGCCAATCTTGACGACCAATGACAATCAACTCAGAATGGAAGTGGATATAAGGGAGACATGGCAGGTGGTAAGTATGGAAAAATGGGGTGAAACTTTTGGAAATATGGCAGTCAAATTGTATGACTCATACAGTAATTACTTGTTTTGAGCATCTAGTGTTGTTTGTTTGCTTTACTTAATTTTGGAAATTCAGAAACTACTTCAGTCATTTATAAGTTCTCTAAGTCTTAGCACATGGTAATCTCTTTACTAACTGTTTAATGTACTAAACTTTGGATTCTCTTTGTGATTTTGCAGGTATGGCTGGTCTTGCAGTGACATATGGTCTTACTTTGAATGCCAGACAGTCTCGCTGGATTTTGAGTCTATGTAAACTGGAAAATAAAATTATTTCAATTGAGCGGATTCAGCAGTATTCGCGAATTCCTAGTGAGGCTCCCTTAGTTGTGGAAAACTGTCGGCCTCCACCTTCTTGGCCATTCAAGGGAACTGTTGAGATAGTAAATTTGCAGGTCAGTAGCTTTTAGATTTTGGCACTTTATGTTTGTTGGAAAGGTGGTTAATATTGGAGCTTTAGTAAATCAGAAATATTATATTCTATCATAGTCAGGAGAAGTGTCCACAGGAGAAGTGTCCACTGTTTAGGAATGAATTCCAAAATATGTTTTTATTTTTTTCAATTTCTTAGAAGTATATCAGTATTCTAAAAATTCGACAGTTGCCATATTGTTGATTGAATATCAGATCATGAACGATTAGCAGTGCAAGTTGATTGTATATACCTCTTTTAAGAATATATATATTTTTTATTTTTTTTTACTTTTTTTCTGGATTTTGATAACCACTTAACTGAATGGAAGAGAAGTTTGTGGTATAAAGATAAGTCGTCAGTCCCTGGAAAAAATGGTTTTTATTTCCCAGGATGAGAGAAGTTCCTTGTTTCTTTGCAATCCACATTTCGATATGGATTTTTCCTTTAATAATTTTAGGGAAATATACATCTGTTGTTGTATAGCCTAAAATTGGAAACGGCATGGCAAGGCATGCAAGGAGGGATTAGTCTGTTTCAGAGCATAGTGGCGTTCCAGGTTCAAATGGTCATTTGTAAACAGAAACGTTTCTGGTACAAATTGTGATTGGAAAATATGTCCAGTTGGACAAAACATCAATCCTGCAATGGAAACTTGTTCATTTGTGATTGAAAAATATGTCCAATTAGACAAAACATCAATCCTGCTGTGGAAAATTGATCATCACAAGTTAGAATGCTCAATAAACAATCTCTCTCTAGTGCCTTTAGTCCCCCTTTGAATGACTTTGATCCTTGGTCTTTATTTTTCCACAAAATGCATAATTCAGTTTATTAGTAGTTTTCCTTTTATAATTTTTTATTCCTGCTGTTTATTTTTCTATGAAATCCATAATTCAGTTTAATTATTATTACCCCTTTGTACATTTTGATCCTAGTTCTTTATTTCTCCATAGTTCAGTTTGTGAATTCTCCTTTCTCCCCTCTTTATTTTTCTAAATAATCTGAAGAAGTATTGAAAAGGTAAAATGCTTAATACATTGTTCTAAATTAATTATGCAACCTATATTCTGATGAACATGATTGATAAAAACTATTGTACCATATCAATCAACAATAGCCAAAGCAGACATTCATTCACAGATTATAGGGCAAACCACATAAAACAGTATTTGAGTCATTCATAGAACATATTTACATATTTGTGCTCAAATATTTACAATCGATATTTGATTCTCCTCCAAATCGATGAGGTTTATTATGTATAATAGGGATTTCATGTACAATATTTGAAATGTTCCCTGGTTTAACCTTTTCTCTACTAACATACGTGCATATCATCCTCACAGTTGTATCCTCTGAAAATGTAATGATCTAGGGCAATATTTCCCTAGGGTTTCTAGAATACTAGAGGTTTAGTATAATTTCTCCTTCCAAACAATAGTTAACTCAATACAAAACAGTGCATTCTACAATGAAACAGTAACAGATTCTCAATGATTCATTGGATTGAACAGAGTAATGTAGCATTCAATGAATTCAAACTTCAATGAGCAATTGCAATAAATTCCACAGTTCAATATTATTGTTCATCAATTCCTCCAGCAAATCTGGCACAATACTAAGAATTCATGCACAATATGGTTCACGTTCAGTGGTGGTGGACAGAACCAGTTTGATAACTAAATGCTAACCTAACCACTGACCAGAGATTTTGCGTCCTGATTCAGAGCCTCGGGTCTGTGGATTGGGCCTCAGAAAACCCCTTCGATTTGCCAGAGGTTGCAAATGGGATCTACCTACAGAGCATGCCTACCTGTTGCAGGAACCATGTAAATTTCCAGGAGGCCTTCTGTCGGCTTCAGAATACTTTGATTATCAATCCGGGTGATATTGTTCCCTGCCACAGTTAGATTTGTATTCCAGCCGATTTACTTCAGGAGCATGGAATCACTTGATAAATTCCGTAAGACCACAGGACCCACAAATTATGCTGGAATTGACCGACTGCGGAAACACTTATAGTAATAACGTCGATTCTGTTCAGATCCATGAATTTTTCAGCAAGTGATGAACTGCCCTGTCGCAGAATATTCTCACACCGAGTGCAAGAGATTCGACCCTCTTCTCAGTTCTGTAGATTCTGCTGCTAGGAGTAGCTTTATTGACTTAACTCCACGCACAGTTCTGACTTACAGCCACCGATTAATCTCCAGGTGGCCGCAGGTACCCTCAGTGCCCAGTCGTGGGCCGCTGCTTACAATGCGAACCGAATCTTGTTTGTCCCAAATTCTTCTGTTCTGCGGTTGCTATCGCAACCCTAGAGGGCCGAGTACCGGGTCGCAGTTTTCCGAGGAATGAGGTGCAGACGATCACTGTTCTTGACGTGCTCATGTTTTTAATTCAACCTTGGGCTATTCTCAAACAATTCAATTATCAGTGTAACTTTGTCAATCTGTTCTTATGTGCCCTCTCTATCTTTAGTAAAAATATGTCCGCAGTCTGCACTCCTTCAGCTGGCAAGATTGGCGTCACAACAATGCACAATACGCCTTGTTGTCTTAACTGTTCGTAGACTGAAACCTTGACTGACCAGGATCCATGCCCAAATTAACTTGAATTGTCTTCATGGGCTGCAAACAGGTACTTTCGATTGGCCAGATTGATGCCAAACAATAATTCCAGACTGTCTTGTAATGGACCTAACTTTAGACAGATTCTTCCTTGTGTTCTAAAATCCGATAAGAAACTGCCCCAACAAACTACGCTGTGCCAGACATGATAAGAAAGATAAGATGAAAGAAAGTTTATCAACTAGGGTGGAATCTTTAACGACCGAAATTGATAGGAGAAAAGGGGTCTTAAAACCCTCTGAGCCTCAGGGTCAAAGAAAATCTGGATGCAGTCGAATGATGATCCAGATGAATTCAATCCTCTTGTATTTATAGATTTTCTTGAGGGGGTTATCTCCTTAATTAATTGGGTAAAATTCACTCCTAACCCCAACTTTGGGTTTCTTTGCCCGACTGCCCCAAAAGTTGCCCAGAGATTGGGTATTTTTGGGTTTTCCCCTTTATCAAAGACTATAGCCTACGTGGATTGATAGGTTACTTCGTTTCTTTTTGTGTATTATAGGTTTATTTCATTTGGTGCATTATTGATTTTCCTTCTAAATTCCTTACGATACTAACCATATCACAAGAATCTCATAACAGTTGCAACTGCCTGTAAATTACTTTTGCAAATAGTAAAGTACACTAGTGCCAAAGAGTGAGAGCTTCACATATCCAACCCTCTTAATGACTTATTTCTGAGGACATATAGAAAATAAAAGAAGATTCCACCTCTAGGGGTCGAAATCTGATCCAAAACAAATAATTAATGCACCTAATGACTCATAACCTAATTCTAGGGGAGTTAGAAACAACTTCCCCTTTTTAGCTAACAAGTTGAGTTTTTTGTTTCAAGTCATTAAACATAAGATCCTTTAACAAGGATGACCATAAATAGGCTCATTAACCATCAAACAACTCATGAACCAGCGGTTACATCGACCATTTTGACATTTTGACCTCCATGTATCAAGAAACATACTCAAACCCAGAAGCACAGCAAAAAATTACAGAAGCGTAGCGAAAGTTTTGAAGGTGATTTGGATGACTTTGAGGGATCTTTGAACTTTTCTGAAGGCTAGTACAAGTAGCTTTGGATGTCTATTACACCTCTGAAACTTCAAGTCACCAAAAATACATCTTTAAGACACCCAAAAACGGATTAGAACACAACTACTCCAAAAGTCAGCGAGTGACTCAAAACAGTTTCAAAGGGGTGGAAAATAGGTGGGTTTTGACATTTTTCTGAAAATCCATGAACTGACAAGTAACCCCAACTAGATTTCTAGAATGTACTAACCAAAAGACACCTCCACATGCTTTTCAATCCTCATTTGGAGCCTATGGGAAAAAGCACAGTGAGCACACGCTGCGTTTCTGTGCACTAGTTTTGCCCGTGTGACAAAAAAAACTCAAAAATTATCAAAATTTGCCAAAATTTCTCTCCTTTTCAATCTTTCTGCCCTGTTTCAAACATTTAAGGATGCATCAACCAATAGATTCAGATTATCTCTTTGCTTGAGCTTGTGTAGGGTCTTCTCGAGCTTTTTCTTCATGTTTTTCACCCTAATTTTGAAAATAGTGTTTTTAGTGTAATAGTGCCTTGCCATGTGCCTTTGCATGGCAGTGTCTCTGTTTGCCTTCTCCAGTTACTTCTCTAGGTGTTCATTTACTACCCCAAGCCAGAATTCCCTGTCTTCTTCAACTTCAACAACTATGATGTCATTGATGTCTTTGTGGGCTTGAGGAGGAGATGGCTCTTTTTCAAGTTTTTCTCTTCTTGCTTCTGCTCTAGTTTTAGGCCTCCTTGGATGTGTCTGAATGTCTCTGTCTTCTAATTGCTCCACATCAATTATGGCTTTGCCCTTGTCTTTTCTACCATAGCATCTGCCTTGCTGGATGATGGATGGTCCCCTTGCAGTTTGCTTTGCAACAATAGGTTCAGTTTGAGCTGCCTATTCTCTTATTGCAAAAAAGACACCATGAAATTTGCCTTGGCAAGATCATCTTTGAACTCTCTTATCTGTGCCTCTTTTTCTTTGAGTGTGTCTACAACTGCGTCGTCTTCATGGTGTTCTGGTAGGTCAGTCATCTCTATTTCAGGAGGCACTTCTTCATGATGTTGGAAAGTTGAATTATCTCTGTCTCGAGGTGATTCCATCATGGCTTCAATATGCACTTCTTTATCACTCACAACCTCCTTATGTAGTTTCTTAGCATGAGACCTAGTTCTAGGTCTAGGTGTAGGCATCTCCTTTTCAATCTCAGGAGCAAAAACTAACCTCTTACCTCTGCTGTAGGTCTTTGAAACCTCTGCTATGGGTTGAGTTTTTGTCACTAATGGCTTGCTTGATGACTCGACCTCCTGTGGTCTAGCTGATGAAGGAGCACTAGGGCTCTCTGGCTGACTTGAGGTAGGTATAAGAGTAGCTGCCTCCAAGAAGGTCTCCCATGGCATGTTGATCTGTGTGAGCTGGTGGAGAACTATGATTTTGATCAAAGCATGATGAAACAAGCTAGATGAATGATCCTTTCCCTTTGACTGCACCTTCTCTGTCATTTTAACCAAACTTATGAACAAGTAATTGGATAGATTTAGCGGTTTGATGAAAGTGAAGTGCAGCAGCGATCTTATGTGATACTGATACAACCTACTAAACTTGCCTTCACAAGTGAAATATTTCATAATCATCTTCATCAAAGGAGTATATTTATCCAATAATTGCCTCCAAGGGAAAATGTGAGAGGGAGCTTCCTTAAACTGTGGTTTCAGGAACACTATATAATTTTCTATGTCCAAATCCATCCCCTTAAACCAAATTTCTCCTTGGTTAGGGATACCAGTGGCTGAAGCTATGACCTTTGTTGATACCAAGAAGTCCATCCCTGCTATGGTGGTCTTGTTGCTTTTAAAATTTGTGGCAAATAGACTAGTCAACTTACAATGATAGCCTACGTCTGTACTTTCTCACAAAACCCTAGGCAACCTACTTGGCCAAATGACCTCTTGATGAACTCTGAAGCATTGACCTCCTGCATATGAGTTGGCTTATACCTTGAGACCTATCCCCCCTTGTTGTATTTCTTCTTTTCACTGGCCATGTTGTTGGTTTTGCTTGATTGAAAACCCTAGTTTGATAGGGGAAAGGGTAGTGGTTTAGGGCTGCAAAACAGGGAAAACATAACAACTAGTTTAGGGAGGAAAATGGAGGGGATAGGAGTTAGGGAAAGTTCCAGGAAAAATTTGGGGAGTAAGGGTAGATGTTAGGAATATAGGGGCAGTGAAATTTCTTAGAATGGGTGAGGGAAGGAGGGGAAAAAGTGGAAAACACAGGGAAAACCTAGAAACGCAGCAGAAGTGCAGCGTGGGCTTGGGTTTTTCGGGAAAAGTGGTGAGATGGGGAAAATAGGTATGGGAAATGGTTGGGGAGGGTCTATGAAGTGTATACAAGGGTGTTTAGGCCGAAAACATAGGGATTTTCTCTTTGGAAGAAAGAAAAAACCAAGAAATCTTAAAAACGCAGCATAAAACCCTAGGAGATGGATTTCATCACTTTTTAAACAAATAACTGCATGAGAGGGCTGATGAATGCTTCACTTACTTGTTTAGGAGTGTTGAAAACTTCTTGGATGAGAAATGACCTGTTGTTTGCTTGCTTTGACCTTCAAACTAAAAAACGCAACGGATGTCCAGAAGCGCAACGAATGCACAACAGAAACGCATCGAGTTGATAGGCAAGGCGTTTGGTGATGAGAATCGATGCTCTGATCGCTGAAATGAGGCACAATGGTGGAGAAGAGCTCTTGGAGGATGAAATGAAGTTCTTGAATGCTTGGATGGTATTTTAATAGCTTGAAACTCGATTGTTTGCTTTGGTGGTGATGTAACATCATATGTACTTTTGAGAAATGACTTGATGGGGTGACTGTACTGTAGCATAATTTCTTGAAAAGGAAATGTTACCTTTTACTTTATTCCCTAATTTGCTAACTCCCATGATGGTGACCCAAAGGATGGACATGACTCTCTTTTGCTTTTTATGACTGACATTATGATGACAATAAATGAAAATCCTAGACCATGACCTATGTGATGGCACATTAACTCTTTTGATGACCTAGGACACCTAAATGATGACATGACCATGATGAGTGATGATGACCATGAGCAAGTGAAGGGAGTAGCACTAACCTAGACAATAACCAATGACCATATGACAACAGAGAGAAGTCAAATTTATTTGATTTTTTTTTGAAAATATAACCATTTGACCTAATGACCCTATCAATCATATGGAAAGAGTACATTTGATCACTGGTGACTCATAGACACTAACACCCCCGTCCCCACCTTGCACCTCCTTTATCACCCTATACAGGGAAATTTCATCAATTAAGTGATTGTATTTTTTAGTCATTTTAGAAACTTCTTTCTATTCCTTGATAATAGTGGGTCTTCTGGTTAATAGGAGTTGCTATGTAATATTTATGATTTACTAGCATAAATCAAAGCTACAGATTTATAAATCTAAAAATAACCTAGAAAATTTGACTTCAAACTATGCTTGTTAGACTCCCTGCGTGATCTTTCAAGCCAACCCACCAAATGTAGGTCTGGGCAAAGATTTCCGAGTAAACTCCGAGAGACTTGGATCATTACCTGTTAAAATTGGACAACTAGGTCCAAACTCCGGGTTGTGCTGCTCAAATGACGATCCCAATATTTTTATTGGATTCCTCTTTCGGAGAGGTGTAAGATTGATCTAAAGATCATCTCGATCGGATGAGCAGAACATGTACTTTGAATTTATTCCACTTATGTGCTAGGTCGACCTGGAATAAAATATAGACTTAAATGTCTTAAAGGACGTGTCACACACCCACAAAGATTCCTATATATTGGAGAGACTTAGAGATCATTTGACACACATTGGTGTGGAGGAATTCTCTCTCTCTGGATAGCGTTGGAGTTGTGATATATATATATATATATATATATATATACTGTTCTTTGTTTGGGTTGTTCTGGGTTATGTGTGACACGCTTGGCTGAATGACCTATTGAAGACTTTGCTGGTAGAAGCATCCTGCTGATCGCCGTAATGCTACCATTTCCTATCTTTGTTTTGGCTTGTCTTCTATCGATCTATTAGCATGTTCTATCTTCTTCAGTATTGTGCCCTAATTTGAAATAGCATAGAACATCTGTAGAAATTAACATGGTATCAGAGCTAAGGGGAAGACAAAGTCCAATTTATGTTGAAAGCAAGGGAACTTGGCTGCAGCAAAAAGGAAGGAGACAACAGGGTAAAACAGAGGTACTAGGAGGCTATTTAGAGTTAGCGTCTTCTCTGAAATAGCCGCAGAAAGATAGTGTCTCTAGCGAAGGAAGAAAGGGCTTGCTATTGACATGAAAGAGCTGTTTTTGTAGGCCACGTCCTTTGGGAAAGAGGCCGAGCATCACGGAGGAATGGAAGTAGGTGCGTTGCAGTCCCTACCTCATCCTTAGAGACAGCGTGGACATTATTTTTTTACCGGCACCTAGAAATCAAAGTGGAAAAGTTATCTATTTAGCCGAGTCATGCAATCGTAATCCGAATGCGAAAAAAAAAGTTTATTTAAGATATGTGGAAAAGTGCAAAGTGAACGAAATTTATGAAAATCCTATCGTCGATTACAGTGAAAACAACCGCCCAAGGGTTAAACATCTTGATTTCAGATAGATACGGATATTCCTGTGTGCTCGGCTTTTCAAACCGCTAGTTTTCCATGGGTTTTCAATGCCATTACGATGCAATTGCAGCGTGCGATGATGAATTATTTAACTTTCAATGGGCCGCAGAAGTCGTCGAAAAAAAAAAAAAATTGTGTGCGAGATGAAGCTTGCAAATTTTTGCATTTTAAACTGCAAGTTGTAGGACTTTGTTAGAATTTCGCTGATAAAAGGGACTCAAACAGAGAAAATTTGTTAAAAGGGCACAAGAACCGTTTAAGTTGCATAAAAATAGCTAAATTGGTGTCGGATTTATCCGAAATGCCTCAAGATCGGGTGTTTGCACTTGATTTGTCGACAGTTCTCTGAAAAGATTAAGATTTCCTGGGAATTTTACCGTGGACGGTTGAATTCTACCGCCGGAAGAGTCAGATTTTCATTGTTAGAGGGTTTTAGTGTTGTTACATTTTGGGCTCCTGAATGGAGTGTTTTGCATCTTTGACAATTGGCGGGGGTTTTACTGCGGGAACTGCGATTTCAGATTGCGGACGTCTTTCACGATCTTGTTCTGCTTCCAGATTTTACAAGGACAGGCGCTTCTGCACCGACTTTCAGGAAATGCGTTCCTTGAAAAGCCAACGAGCGTGCCTGTGACAACTATTCAATGTGACATGTATCATGACGTAAACATCTTACCTGCTGCGTATCATCTTATGCATAAGAGGCCGAAACTGAAAATATTTATTCTGCCCAGGACTTGGACCTAGTTGAGAAGGACTTGGCTAATCCTTCTCCAGTGCGCAAATATAAAGGAGCCTGTACCCTCGCAGTTCAGACATAACAGTTTGTTGATTCCTGGGTTTTTCAGATGGTTTGGATGGAGCCTCTGTGATTTCGGTGATGAGAGCAGTTCAACAAAGATAAAGGGGCTTATTAATCTTGGCATAATTCGATGTAATATATGAAGTCTCAGATGAGTAATGGCAGAGATGTGAATCTTCCATTAAACCCTCTCGACATTCCTGCAATTCAAATTGTATTCTTCAAGATCTCCTCTGCATATTTACTTTTCTGTCATACGGACATATCACAGTGGACTCCATGCTGTGATGATAAGGTAAAGTTCTATCAAGTGTTGTTACAATAGGTTCAGTGTTTCTAAGTGAAACAATACATTCATGGTGCAGCTCGGTGCTAAGTATAGTGTACATACCTCTGTTCATAGATATACCACAATGCTATAGTGAGCATGTTTTGGTGCCATCAAAAAAAAAAAAAAATCGAAGAAGAAAGGAAGAAGCCCAGAAAAATATGATCCATGGTTACGCTCTTACAATGATCCACATAACTATTTGGTAAAGAGTGGAAATCATTGATCCTAACAGGAAATTCAAGGCAGCAGAAAGATAGCTCAAATTAAGTATGAAGATCTGAAGTTACTAGTCAAGCAAACATTCTTGGCTCCTTCATTTCTATATATATCAGCTATGATGATATGTTGATAGTCTTGTTCACAATTGAAGTTGTGAACAAGACAGATCAAATTATATCTTTTGAATGAAGAATCTACAGGGTTTAGCTAGCAAAAGGAATTGAAGCACTTGAAACTTTCAAGAAAAGCTTGGAGCAGAAATACATAGCTCCGTGATACAACTTTGTGTAACTACCCTTGTCAGCAGAAGTGCCTTGATGAATATACAAATCCGTGACATCTTGGTGAAGCAAGGACCTTCATGGATATGGCAGCTCATGGTGATTACCCAACGCAAGGCAGTCAAATACTGGATGGTGTATCTGATCCCAATTTCTGAGATCTGAAGTCTTGGGCAGATCTGTAAATAAGAAGCAACCTTGGATGAGATATCAGATGTAGAAGATGAAGCTCTCAAGTGCAGAATTATGAGAGAAGGAATCATGTTGGATTCCTAGTTTTGTGGGTCACAGTGAAGAGGGCTGGTTGAGGAAGCTACAACAGACCTCCTCAGAATAACAGGACTTCTAACAAGCTGAGCCGTGTTGATATATTCTCCCTGTTGGACAGTGACACCTATGTAGCAGTCAGCATGAGACATTAACAGTCTCACTGAAGCGTAATAGCAAGATGTGTTTCGGCAGCGTTCTGACACGTTGGAATCTTGAACCATGATCAGTAAAGCCTGCTGGATGGCTTTGACTGTGGAAGATTAAGTCCTCCTTTCCAAGTTGGTGTCTGGGATGCCCTCATTTGACATAAATGTCTTCTCTCAAAAGAGAAGCTGGCATTAAGAGGGAGAATATATCTGTATATGCCCCTGAGCGGATACCATTGCTGAACGAAACAAGATCCTCATGGCTCAGAGACATATGGCTTCAGAGGGGGAAATTCCGGAGGAAAACCAAGAAGCCATATAAATACTAGGGTATCTAGCAGCCATGAGTACTTTTGTACAATCTGAGCTTCGATCCTTTGAGGGAGTCGTAAAGCATCAAGTCTGGAAGGATGCTATGCACGAAGAGTATGAGTCCATTATGAAGAATGATGTCTGGGATGTGTTTCCAAGACCATAGGACAAAGCAGTTGTCACCTCGAAATGGCTCTACAAGATCAAGCATGGATTTGATGGAAGTGCTGAAAAGTTCAAGGCAAGATTCGTTGCCCTTGGCTTCTCTCAAAAGGAAGGCTTAGACTATGATGACATATTTGCACCTGTAGCCCGATATACCACCATTCGATCTGTCATAGCCCTTGCTGCTACGCAAGGACGGAGTCTTCATCAGATGATGTGAAGATCGCATTTTTGCATGGTGCGATAAAGGAAGAGATATATGTGGAGCAACCTCTGGGGTTGGAAGCCCAGGATCGGGACACCCATGTCTGCAGGTTGAAGAAAGCACCCTATGGGCTGAAGCAAGCACCCAGAGCTAGGTACAAGAGGATAGATAGCTACTTGATGAAGCTGGGCTTCACTCGAAGTAATGCTAATCTGAACCTTTACTTCAAGGTTGTCTAGGGGAAGTCTCTCATTCTGGTGTTGTATGTGGACGATCTCTTTCCGACAGGTGCTGACCCTCTCAGTGCAAGAGGGAGCTTGCTGCTGAGTTCGAAATGAAAGACCTAGGACTGATGTCTAGGCCTGGAGGTCTGATAGAGACCTGGCAAGATTTTCCTTTCTCAAGGAAAATACATTGTGAAGCTTCTGGAAAGATTTAGTATTGTGGACTGCAACTTCGTGTCGACACCAATGGAACTCAACTTCAAGAAGTTGAGTGGCAGCGCTGCTGGGCCCGTATTGTCAAATCCTACTAAGTATCGTCAACTCGTAGGGGCCTCGATGTTCTTAGTGAACACCTGTCCAAATATATGTTTTGCAGTGAACACTTTGAGTCAACAGATGGTTGAGCCTCATCACTTTCACTGGGTTGGTGCCAAGAATCTTTTGAGATATCCTCGGGGCACGATAAACCATGGGCTGAGATACACTGCCAGGAGTATGACACTCCATGGATGTACTGATGCCGATTGGGCTGGCAGTGTGGTGGATCGCAAGAGCACATTTGGATGCTACTTCACATGTAGATCTGCTTTGGGCAGGAATCTAAAGTCGGTAGTCTTGAGCACCGTTGAGGCCGAATACATTGTAACATGTATGGCCTGTTGTGAAGTCACTTGGTTGTGAAAGCTCTTCTGTGAGCTGTTCGAGCATGTGCTAGATGCCACCGTTATCCTTTGTGATAACTACAGGGGGATTTGTTTGTCATAGAATCCTGTGTTCCACGTACGATCCATGCATAATGATGGCTGGTACCACTATCCGGGATATGGTACAGCGAGGCGCCGTAAGGCTCGATCATATAGGAACTGATGAGCAGGTCGCGGATATTCTCACAATGCCCTTGGGGAAGGTCATGTTCCTAACCTTCCGTGAGAATTTTGGGATCGTGGAACGACCCTATTCTGAGGGTCTTGTTGGACGATGAGCTCTGGGAGCTCTGGGGGGGCTTTGGGGACAGCTTCTCAGAGCTATGAGCAACCACAAGGCTAGGCTTGCCGAACCTTGTTGGTGTGCTTGGACCCCATCGTTGTGATTATTGAGTTGGTTCACCTCTCATTATCTATGCCCCGTATGCATCCTACCCATTGAGTTCAGGGTTCATGGGAAGTACCTCTCATTTGGCCAATGAGATGGGAAAGGCTAGAGACTAGTAGCAAAGACTGATGGACGCATCAGAAATTGCCGTACTCTCTATCTAGGATGGCACGGTCCAACCACTTGATCTGGGATCAAGTATAGTGAGGTTTCAGACCTCCTGTTGACTTCGGGTCAGATGAACCAACTTCGGGTTGGTTGGAGACTCTTTGTGAGTCCTATAGAGGTTTCGGACCTTTGGGCTGAATCTGTCAGCTGGGTATGATGTCTTTGTGACTGACCCACTTCTGTTTTGAAATAAAGAGGCCAACAAAGCAAGTTACGGCGGGATGACGCACGATGTTTGGATTGCACTTGTGGACGGAGTTCTCCCTAGTTGAGAGGGAGTGTTAAAATTGGACAACTAGGTCCAAACTCCGGGTTGTGCTGCTCAGATGACGATCCCAATATTTTTATTGGATTCCTCTTTCGGAGAGGTGTAAGATTGATCTAAAGATCATCTCGATCGGATGAACAGAACATGTACTTTGAATTTATTCCACTTATGTGCTAGGTCGGCCTGGAATAAAATATAGACTTAAATGTCTTAAAGGACGTGTCACACACCCACAAAGATTCCTATATATTGGAGAGACTTAGAGATCATTTGACACACATTGGTGTGGAGGAATTCTCTCTCTCTGGATAGCGTTGGAGCTGTGATATATATATATATATACTGTTCTTTGTTTGGGTTGTTCTGGGTTATGTGTGACACGCTTGGCTGAATGACCTATTGAAGACTTTGCTGGTAGAAGCATCCTGCTGATCGCCGTAATGCTACCATTTCCTATCTTTGTTTTGGCTTGTCTTCTATCGATCTATTAGCATGTTCTATCTTCTTCAGTATTGTGCCCTAATCTGAAATAGCATAGAACATCTGCAGAAATTAACATTACCCAATGCTATAGCTGTAAGCATTTAGCTTTCTACCTAACAGGCACTGGTGAAGCTCTGACCAACTCATGTCACCACTTATTTGAGCAGAAATAGAAGCAACAAGTCTGGGAAAGGCCAAGGGAAGAAAAAGATTACTGTAGAATTATCGCATCACTTGTATTTTCTTGATGTTTTTTTACTGAAATGAAATTGTATATAAATGTCCACAAAAGACCAAAATAAGTGAAATGGACTAGTGGGTACAGTGATCATTTATGGCTAGAAATGAGGGTGCATGAAGCACTCCCTATATTGAAACAAAAATGAGTATAATATAGCGGCGTGAAAAAGCATCCATCTGAATAGGTTAAACTAAGAAGGTGAACCCTAGGAGGTGAATAAAAGTCAGCAAAAAGACACATTCTGGACAGTAAGGTGCGTCTGGCTAAAGGGAGGGGTACCTGTCCAAGTCTGTAGTACAGATTTATAAATCAATGAATGAAACATCTGTCAGAAATGAATATTGAAAATATCAATGTATATCTAGACTATTTTTCAACAACTGTAGGTGACACACTGCTTGGAGTTTCTAATTTTACTTCATTTAAATTTTTATATAATTAATTTTTTATTTTATTTTATTGGTTTGATGTAAACAAATACTCGCCCATCTCTCCAACAATTTTGCAAAATGAGCTTCTCCCTGTCCCTCATATTATCTCTTTTGAAGAAAAGGAGCTACCCTATTTCTTTCTTTTAGGTTCACACGAATCACATGAATCTTTACGTATGGAGCTGAAAAATAGACAGCAGATGGGTTCTTTAGTGGCAAAGAAGTACTTCTATGATTTTGATAAATTCCTGTGACATTCTTTAAGTCTTTGCAAAGTTTTAGATGCATGATGTTAAAATATATTTTTTTCCTAATACATAAATTCCTTGTGATGTGTTTCCTTGGATTTTCTCTATTATGTTTCTGTACTTGGCATTTTTTGATGTTTCAAAAGTTCATTCCCGTTTTCTGCCAGAATTGAGACTTACTTCAATTGACCTACATGCATGGTACTATGGTGCCCTAATCTTTTCACATTTTCTTGCATATCTACCCATCCAGTCTAGTTTTCTGCCTCAAGTGAAGGAGTTAATGAATTTACACTTTCTAAATTTGAGAGGATGTTGAGGTTTGCTTTTTGTACTTCATTTGATAACCTCTGCTGTTAGTTATTTTAGGCTTGATGTTTTGGAACTTCATTCTTCAGCTCAGCTTTCAACTTATGTCTTTTATGATGAGATAAATAATCAAGAAAGTGACGATGCCTAAAGAAAGATTCAAATCCTCATGTTATCTCTTTATGCATATCCTTGCTACTGTTGATGCTATTGTTTATTATGTAGAATTGAAAATTTGATATGGTAAATACTTGTTTTAGCTTGTTTGTTTTGGATACTACCAAGGGAAAAAGTAATCCTTTTCTAAATGAACTCTTTGAGAGGTCAGCTTGTCAACTCAAATAGAAGATGACAGAAGCAGAATATGTCTTCCATCTCTGTAAAAGCACAAAATATTTTCAAGTTCATACGTACTGAACTGCGGTCTTCAGAACACACTACATTTAAGTTTTTAACATTTCATTTTGCACTGTTAATTTGTATGAATTAAAATAAAGTAAAACTCCATGGTAAAGTGCCAAAGTGCTGCCCAATTGGTTGAATTATCTGCCCAAGTTATGCTGCTGACCGGTAGGCCAGTGGTCACAGGTCCAAATCTGGTCAAGTCACTTTGGGTTACTAGCGATCATTGTGGCTGGCAGTTGAGTCACCTTCCATCTAAATATTTCATGGAAGATGGTGGGGGATCCCACGAGGCTTTTCTTGAAAAAAATGTGCAAACAATTTTTTTTTTAAATATTTTAAATTACAGTTGTCTATGAATTCTTATTTTGTTTTGTCATTATGGCTATCGATCACATTTAAATATAAAAATAAGCCTACTTTTGTTTTGAATGACAGGTGCGGTACAAAGAGAATCTTCCAAAGGTTCTCCATGGAATAACATGCACCTTTCCTGGAGGGAAGAAAATTGGGATAGTGGGGCGGACAGGCAGTGGGAAATCTACTTTAATTCAAGCACTGTTCCGAATGGTGGAGCCTATTGATGGAAAAATTATAATTGATGGCATAGATATATCAACCATAGGCCTGTATGATCTGCGCTCACGTCTGGGTATTATTCCACAGGATCCAACTTTGTTCGAGGGGACAATACGTGTGAACCTTGATCCTCTTGAAGAACATTCGGACTGTGAAATCTGGGAGGTATGCTTTTTAATGGCACTGAGAAGATATGATGGGAATTGTGACATTTATTTCATTCTATTTCTTATGCCCATGTTGGCATGTATTGAATTCTGTAAATGGTTTTTGTAGGCACTTGACAAGTGTCAGCTAGGAGATGTTGTCAGGGAAAAAGATCAAAAGCTTGATAGTGCAGGTTTGTTTATTATCTTAACAGCTATCCGTAATGCTGTTATATTGCTTTTTTCTCATTTATTTAGATCTGCAGTTTGATGGTTCTGGAAGTATTTTCAGTTGATTATTATCTTAATTTTGCTTAGTTGATGAAAAGTAATTATGACCATGCAATGGCAGTTACTGAGAATGGAGAAAATTGGAGTGTGGGGCAGAGGCAACTTGTGTCATTGGGTAGGGCATTGTTGAAACAAGCACGTATATTGGTGCTTGATGAAGCAACAGCATCAGTAGATACGGCAACTGATGGTGTTATTCAGCGAACAATCCGTGCTGAGTTCGGTGATTGCACTGTCATCTCTATTGCGCATCGTATTCCAACTGTGATTGATAGTGATCTAGTTCTGGTTCTTAGTGATGGTAAATAATAAATATCACTCTGCACTTCCAACATGTATTTTTTCTATGCTGCAGAATTCTTAGGAACCATAAAATTATTTCATTGTCTGAGGCCTAAAGCGGACTACATATCTGAGAAATGTCTTCCATATTAACCGGATCTGATGTGGGCTTATTCTTTGTTGCAGGAAAAGTAGCAGAATTTGACACCCCAGTAAGTCTTCTAGAAGATAAGTCATCTTTATTTTTGAAGCTTGTGTCAGAGTACTCGCTAAGGTCAACGAATGTTCCTGAGATGGTAACCTGAACTAGACATGGAAGTCTGAATAACGAGGTCGCTGAAGGAACACCTATAAAGCATGGCTTTTATGATTCAATTACCAAAAAAAGGTGTACCGGGAGGGCCTTTCTGTTCTCGGAGGTCGGTGATTCCATTTGGCTCTTGAAGCAGTAATCATGCATGTCTGCAATTCTTTATGGTGAACTGGGGATAAAAGCTCAAAATAAATCTCTTCCAGTTTCTAAAGGTGATTGCAAAATATTGCAAGGGAATCAAGTATTGGTTATCACTGACAAGCCCTTGGTTGCAGGACACAACGCTGTCCCGTTTCCAATGCTTTGATGGCATTTTGGCCTCTAATGTAACTCAGAAGTACGGGTACATCATGAAGCACATTTTGTCTTGCTTGCATCAGTATTGTGGCAATGCTCTGTAGCTCTCCAGCTCTTGTAAGCATATCTTTGAACACGTGCCAAAATTGCTAGATTGTTTGCTGTTCTAGAATTGAGGAACTGTAAAGGTAATTTTGTTACTATGTGCGAAGTCAGCCCATTGCTCTCGGCTGAAATGTTGTGTTCTATGATGACATTTGATAATTTAAATTCTCATTTAGTTCCACAGCGGTTAAAAGGGGACTTGTGTCCTGTTTCTAGAATTTGTTTTTCCTGGTTTATGTTTGCTGAAGATAGAGATTTTTCAGATATGGGTGTTCTGAAAATTTGAAATTGAGTCAAAAATCACAAATTCAATTCAACAACCTCGGATATTCCATTTTTATATTGTAATGTTATTGGAAAAACATGAAACAGTTATCCAGTGTGATTCCATTAATAATGAATTAAGAGATTTTGGTTCTCTCCTGAGGCCATCTTTCTGGTTATGAGCCCGAATATTATAAGAATGTGAAAGTGTATTTTATATTGCAGAACATGTAACTTGATCATTATGTTGTTCAAATTTGTTTTCTTCTGTTTTCTAAAGTTCAATTTTTGTGTAGTAAAATGTTTGACCAGTTTCTCTTGAAAGCGTCCTTCAATTAGAGTTGAAGAGATTTGCATAAGGTTCTCGATCCTTTCCACATCCATAGTAATTTGCATTTTTTGTTGCTTAATATTCACTTTTTAGTTCTGGTGAGGAATCAAATGACTTAATATGAATATATTATTTCCTTACAAAATGATTTTGTGATGTTCAGCTGACAGGCTTTATTACCAAAGTTGCCCCTGATTTTCTGGTGTGGTCCGTTTGTGCGGGTTGATTGCTTACAGAGTTGACTAATGCTGCTTCTAGCACGTCCATGAAAAAGTATTAAGACTTGCACTGGTGGACTTCCTCATGGAAACATTTCAATCATGTTTCTTTAAAGGCAGATATTCTGTTTGGGTTTAGTTACTTTCAGGATTTGTACCCTGCAAGCTTCATTTATTTGAAGTGGACTGTTTTCTTCTTATGACACGTTCTTTACCAGAGATAAATTTCATAACGTGTTCAACATTTTGAGGCTGGCTTTTTAAGTTAGGCAATTTAATTCTAGAGCTGTTTTCCAGCTCCAAAATATGTGATTGAGTATTCCTGCATTTGTCACATTTTTATTTTTATTTTTGGCAATATGAAGGGTGTCAGATCTTGCTACATTTGTTTTAGTTGATGTAAGGAGTCTTTTGTTCTAGAATGTCAAGAGCTTAATACCAAATCCTTTTCTTTTTTGTGTTGTTATCTGTGTTCGTGTAATATTACTGATACTTGAATATACAAACCTAGTACACTGTACAGGTTATTCATTTTCTTGAAGTTGTAGAATCTGTATAAAGGTCCATCATATCATCACTTTTTATATCCAGCTTGAGTTATCTTTCAGAAAAGAACCATCACTGGATACATTCTGGTAAAGTATAAATGAGAATATTGCAGGCTCTTTTTTATTGGGTTTCTTAATATGCACAGACGCTTTGCGTGTACTAGTAGTATCTTTTCTAAAGGCGGATGGTGAGGCTTCTGAAGATTGCCAAAGTTTCATATCTGAGGTGGTGAGAATGATGACAGGAATGGTTCTGGAAGGTAATATTACGCTGGTTGTAGGCTGATTTGAAGTCATAGTCTCCATGTCAAAATTAACCAGTGAAAGCTACAGGAAAAAAGAGAGACAGTAATCAAAATTTGGATGAGGAATAGAAGAATTAAGCCTATCTCTTGTTTTCCTATAGCCTTTGCATGGGCTGTAACATTTGGGTCCAGCGTGGTGCTATCTCATAGAGAAGGAGATTTGTAAAACGGAATGGGGGACTATTTAAGGATAAAAAACCATTTCATTTCACTTAACAACGGCAACTTCTAGATGAATAAGAGACAATATAAAAGGTTGTATGATGGTATTCTAGGTTGTATGGTGGTATTTTACAAAGAAACAATGGATAGTGGCTGCTCACATCACGAGTCTGGTATAGTAACAATGGCAACCACTACCGTTGGGTTTTAACAAAAACTTCGCATAATTTCCTATCAGAGAAATGAGCACATATTTAGTAATTAATGTTCTCCATTGTTCCTTCTCAGAGATTGAGATTGGATTGATCACGAGATAAATTAAGATGAATAAAGAGAGTGATATAAAAAGTTGGATGTTGGCATTTTACATAACATTCCATCTTGCTAATAGGGGGCACTAATTTTTATCACGGGAATCGGTAATTTATTACTGATCAAGGTTAGGTCTAGGATTAAACTCATTCGCTGCCACTATAATCCAAGAGTATATCCAACTTGCGCAATTACTGATCAAGGTTAGGTCTAGGATTAAACTCATTCGCTGCCATCATTCGCTGCCACTATAATCCAAGAGTATATCCAACTTGTGCAATTATTGATCAAGGTTAGGTCTAGGATTAAACTCATTCGCGGCCACTATAATCCAAGGGTATCCAACTTGTGCAATTTCTGATCAAGGTTAGGTCTAGGATTAAAATCATTTGCTGCCACTATAATCTAATTTGTTGCACACTGGATAGCCATGACCTCGCAAGTGTCGGCACATCTACGTAGACCTCTCTTGGGGGTTGGCTATCCTTCTAGCCTTACCACAATAGGCCAACATGTCACTTGTGAGGATTGAACCCAAGCTGCGGGAGAACAAACAGTCCACCCAACCACTCGAGCTAGGGATGTTGAACTAATAGGGGGCACTATTCCAGTAATTATGATATATTAAGGCAAATAATAGGAAAGGGAAACTTTGAGTAAACAAACATATTCATTTTACAACCATTCAACTATTTTTTTATAGAGGGCATTTTACAACCATTCAACTATTTTGTTATAGAGGGCATCACTCCCTTTTGGTGGTCTTCCTAAGTCACATGTTTCAGGTAATAGGGAAAAATAATAGGAAAGGGAAACATTGAGTAAGTCACTCCCTTTTGGTGGTCTTCCTAAGTCACATGTTTTAGGTTTGAATTTGAGTTCAACAATGAATAGGTTTGGTTCAAAGTCAAAATTTCGGATGAGGTTCTGGTTTGTCTGTGTGTATATATGAACTTTAAATTGAAATATAACATAAAATTCTAATAATCAGCATTAATAAACATAAAAAATGTTATAAAAAAATGCAAGATAGATTAGGAGCTTGAGTCATGATGCAAGATTATGAGCTTGAGCTGTGGGCTTGGTTATTGAACCATTCAATTTTTTTAGGTTCACTGAATTTGAACCTCAAAGTTGAAGTTCGGTGAACTTTGTGGTATAGGCCGTCTCTATTGGGATAAGTTTTGGTGAAGTGGGTTTTATAGTTTACCATACATAATTCTTTCCACCGATGTGTGATGGTATCTTTTAGTACATGTATTTATGCTGTAAAAAAAAAAATTCTATTATGAATAGGCCGTACCTATTGGGAAACACAAATTGTAGACATATTTAATTTATTTTAATTGAAGCTTTTAAGAAAGCATATGAAAAGAGTTTTATATAATATTGTAAATTGGAGGTCTTCATATAATTTGCTGGCATATAGGAGCAAGCATACTCACCTCATACCTGCTCAACCATTACATAAATTTGGAGGCACCTTATCCAACAACCAATTACATATAGGGGCAAGCATACTCATATCAACCATTACATAAATTTGAAGAGTTCTATAGAATATTGTAAATTGGAGGTCTCCTTATAATTTGCTGGCAAATAGGGGCAAGCATGCTCATCTCATACCTGCTCAACCATTACATAAATTTGGAAGCACCTTATCCAACAACCAATTACATATAGGGGCAAGCATACTCATATCAACCATTACATAAATTTGGAGGCACCTTATCCAACAGCCAATTAACTGTAGGAGACAACTCTCTTGCAATACATTCATTGCGGAATGGATTATTTGGGGCTTATATGTTACCATGGGCCAATTTGTTAGATGATAATTTAAGCATGTGAAAGGTTTCCACGAAGAACTACCAAATTGTGTTTTTGGTTTAAAAAAATGAATAAAAAGGAGGATAGGAGAAGGAAAAACATATTTGCTTGCAATACATTCATTGCGGAATGGATTATTTGGGGCTTATATGTTAACATGGGCCAATTTGTTGGATGATAATTTAAGCATGTGAAAGGTTTCCACGAAAAACTACCAATGAAGGTTTTTTATTGTGTTTTTGGTTTAAAAAAAATGAATAAAAAGGAGGATAGGAGAAGGAAAAACATATTTGCTTGTAACCAAAATTATAATGTTAATAGAGGGTGCACTTCCTTAATGCTACCTCAATTGGCATAAGGATCGCATTATATTAATGCTTGTATGCGACAATGAACCAAATCTGTCAATCAGTATAAGATAGCAAGTGTTTGGAGAAACAATTCTAAGATACAAAGACGTTAGGTGTCTTTATCTTATTTTAAAGACGTTTTTAGTAAAGCATGTGAGGGGTAAAGCGTGGAGAAAAGGGGCTTGCTACAACAAAATCTAGTAACTTGAAAGTATAAAATCTTAAGTAAAAGCATGTGAGGGGTAAAGCTGGAGAAAGGGGGCTTGCTACAACAAAATCTAGTAACTTGAAAGTATAAAATCTTAAGTACAAGGTGTTAGTTTGTATAAATAGGGCTATCCATTGTCACCTCAATAGTTCTTCACACTTCAGGTTGATTCTTTCCCAACTTAAGGGGGCCTTATTAAAGCAAGTCTAAGTCCAATTATTTTTGGGTGTCAATAAAATGTTAGTGTACCAATATGGTGGTCTAGTTTGGAGTTTGGTTTAAAACAATTTCAACGAAAGTAATGTATATACAAATTCCAACCAAGTTTCAAGTCTAATGTAGGATAAGTTGTGGGGGGTTATTAGACTTATGTCAAATCTAAAATAATAATGATCTTATTTGATAGTTAATTTTCAGTTTTGCAAATAAAATAGAATTGAGCAAATACAGTAATAAATGATAACGCAATGCTTAATAAGGTCATTTGAAAATTAAATTTATGCGTTAAATGTATCTGCGAAAATTGTAGAAATTAAAAGTGAAATTTTAAAGAGAATATAGTGAGCCTAGTATATTATTTACAAGTGCAATTTAAGACTCATACTACATGGAAAAGACAAATAAATTTAAGGCTCGTACTATATGGAAAAGATAAATTTCTGAACTAAGTGATGATCTTGCATTTTATGAAAAAAAGAGATTTAAAACAATTAGTAGAATGTATGAAACCAAATCTAACCTAGATTAGAATGTAAAAATAAAACTAAAATCGTAAGCCTGTGTAAAGTGTTGAAAATGAAAATTTAAAATGAATGTAAGTGCTGAAAATGCACTTAATTCGAAACATAGATGTTAAACAAAATTTTCAACGAGCATACATAACGCTTCAACTTAGCTTAAAGTCAAAAAATCTTATACTAAGTTTGTTGCCAGATTTTATGGAAAAATTAAAACACAAACTATATATTATTTAAAATAGAAAATAAGAACTAATTTCCAACAAGTTAACGTTTGAATATGAACTAGAAAAATGAAAAAAATCAGAGACTTTTGGATGGATGAGAGAGATGAATAGTGCCTAACTATGAGGTTGATCAAATTTATATGAAGGAATTAACCGATTTTGAATTCAAGGATGTAATACCTTGAAGCATGCCACTAAGCTCCTTTATGGCCAAAAATGGAAACCAAATACATGTAAGAAGACAATCCTAAGAGATCTTAATTTCAAAATTGGGCCAAGTAATTTATTTTCTTAAGTATTGTTAGACTAAATTACTACTTTTTGAAACAGCGATAATAGAAATACTTAAGAGGAAGTGAAATTAAACAAGTGCTACATAGTAGCTAGTACATGTTGTTTAGTTTAAATATAGCTAAATCAATGTTTTTTTTCTAAATTTTTGTATATAATTTTGGACACTCTGACCTTTAGCTTGTCTAAAATTTTTCCAATCCATTATTGCTTTTTGCATATAAGCTAATGGATAAAATTGTCTTCTTAATGCAACTATAAAATCATTCCAAGAAGAGATAATTTTACCATTTTTTTTCAAATCTTCTTGAGTTCTGGCCTCCCACCAGATAAGCGCTGCACCTTCCAAGCGAAGAGAAGCAAGCTGGAACTTTGTAACATCATCATCAATCTTTTGAATCCCACGATAATCTTCAATATGACGAACCCAATTATCTAACTTTTCAACATTTACTTCTCCATTATACATTGGAAATTCAAACTTGACATCAAGCTTAAGCAAAGGAGACTTATCTAGTGCTCTTGGAGATGTAGGAGGAGTAGGTCTATGTGAAGAAGGAGCTGAAGAAGGAGGTGAGGATGGAAGTGAAGGAGGAGGAGGTGGTGTTAAAATTGTGAAAATGAGGTCAAATTCCACTATGGACAACTCCGATGGTTGCAATTATAATTGCATTGGATTCCTCTTTTCGAGAGGACTAAAATCGACCTATAGATCACCCCAATCAGTTAAGCAGAAGTTAAATTATGAATTATTTTATCTATTTAAAGTGAAATAGAATGGGTCGGCCAAGCCACATGTGGAATTAGTCGAGTCGGCCTTAAACCCAAGCGGACCCACACAAAATCTATAAATAGAGGCGACATCAAGCTCATTCTTGCACTTGCTCAAGCGATCTTCGATTTGATTCCATTGTCTTGGTCGTCTATTTTGTCTTGGCTTAGACAGGGTTGACAGAAGAAGTTTGCACAAGGTTCAGGATCACAGGTGAGAGGCTCGTTTTGAACTAGGGGCTTTTGGGCCATATCTGCAGGCACAAAACTGTATAATTTAGGCTAGAGCCACGAGCTAAGCGTGGTAAGGTAGCAACTAAGTTGCTACAGCCGTGGGCTAAGTGTGTTGAGGTCGCGGCTAGGGTTTCTGGTCCTGATCAGGCTGATCATGACCAGAGCCGCGCACACAATGTGTCTAGGTCGCGGCCAGGGAAGCTTCAGCTGCGGGCTGGGCATGTTGGGGTCGCGACTAAGGGTTTTTATGGGCATATATGAGTTGGGTCACATTCAGTTTCTTGCGCAATGCCTTCATACATCTGTCACTTAGTCACAGATGCTTGCGATCAATATTTGAAAACATCCTGGATTCAAGTTGCTACAGCCGCAGGCTGAGTGTGTTGAGGTCGCAACTAGGGTTTCTGGGCTAGATCGGGTTGATCAGGACCAGATCCACGTGCACAATGTGTCTAGGTAGCGGCCAGGGAAGCTTCAGCCGCGGGCTGGGCATGTTGGGGTCGCGGCTAAGGGTTTTTATGGGCAGATATGAGTTGGGTCACATTCACTTTCTTGTGCAATGCCTTCATACATCTGCCTCTTAGTCACAGATGCTTGCGATCAGTATTTGACAACATCTTGGATTCAAATCTAGGACTTGGCATTTGATATCACTTGGTTTCAGTGATCTATTGGATCCATGCTCTTGATGTTGTAAGATCAACAAATATGCTCTTTATATTTCCGCTGCAAAACGTATCTATAGTTCTCACTTAGTATCATATGTATTCATCAATATGCTACAATCAGTGTCATTGCATTTCAGTTCTCAAATTCAGGCTCCTTTAGCAGAAGTGTGTTTATGGTTTTATTGTGCATATGCTAGTTGTTTTCTACATCATGATGATATTGATGTATGGATCATTATACTCTTGTTTGCTGAATCATTTGATGATGATCTAAGATGAATAATTTGCGAGGGTTTTCCCCATAGTGGGTTTTGCCCTCGTCTTAGACCAATCCTAGTGTCTCTATGTGTGCTGTTTTTCTTCCTTTCTTCCTTTTCGTTCCACTGCTTAGATTATGATGATGTTATTTTTCTTCCTACATAGTTGCATATGATGATTGTTAAAATGTAGATCTTAATAATGATATAATGATATGGGGTGAATTTAACTTGTTATTGAAAAAATGCAACTATCAAAGCAAAGAACAATGTAGCTCTATGAAAAATTAACATGGTATCAGAGCTGGGCTGAAGAAAATCCATGGAGATCACCCCCATGGAGACACTTTTATGGAAGCAAGAAAAGGATGGTAGAGACCTAAAAGAATTCTAGGGTATGGAGAAAACCCTAGGTAGTTAGTGCATAATGGTTTGATGGTGAGGGTTTGAGAGAAACCATGGTTTATGGCTTGATGTATGCAACCCTTGCATGGTCTATGAAGCACTTGGGGATGGATTTGACAGATGACGTGGTTGATTGAAGACAACACTGCTATGTGGTATATGGATGGCTTTCGAAGGTTGGTTCAAGAGGGAGAGGATTACCTCTCACTGATGATAAGTACTCCTAGAATCTTGATGTTTCTTTGTATGGATCTAATTATTATGATTATTGTTTTGATCATGGCTTATACCTCTTGCATGTATATTTGAGTACCGGGATGATTCTAACTTTCTTGATGAGATGTGATAAGTGGATCCCTCTGGAGGATCTTTTGAATTGCAAGAAATATGGTTAGATCTGGAAGAGGTACAAAGGCAATTGAGCACTACAAGCTGCCTATGTGAAGGTGCATAGATAATACTGCAAGGTATGCATGGTATATTGTATTTCAACTGTAACATTGATGGCTAGGTCAACCCTATGGTATGTTGAGAATGTCTCCTTCGCAAATGGCTCATGCATGCAGATGAAAGTGATTGAGATTTATGTTTCCTATGATGAAATTGTGCACCTGGTATTGAATGATTTGATCATGATAATCTTCTTGATTTTGCGAGGCTACTTATTGCTGATCTTGAATAGAGTGGCACAACTTGATGTTTGGATAACATCTATTGTTTTGACATCCTGATCCTGAATCTAGTATATGGTACTCTTAACTCTTGATATGAATAAGACCTTTTGGATCTCTAATATAAGTTTACCTCATTGATATGGTATTGATAATGCTTGTGATAAGCATGATGAAAGTTCATGGAAAGAGAGATTGCACTTTGTTGGTTTATTGAATAACTTAACTTGATCCTATTGATCATGATAAGCATGGTATTGGTGACCATGATGATAGAGGCAATATATATGAGATTGATGTTCTAGATCTCTTACTACCTTTGGTTATGGCATATGGTGAAATTAAATGCTTTAACTTGATGTATTGTTATTGGGTTCATAAAATTATGTTGTCACATCTGCCTGCTGCCCTGATCTTTCAAGTCCAACCCTTAATGAAAGATTGATGACATGATGTTGACGATCATGATAGATATGTGTTTATGATCTAACATATCTGTTGTTGCATGAATCTTGTAAAGACAGGTTGATGACATGAATGAAAATGAAATTACATGCTCTTCTATGGTTTATGAGTATCTAACATTGTTGATCTACAATAGAGGTATGAGCCTATCTCACACAATGGAAGGCCCATAGGTGTTACCACGCCTGTCAATCTCATATTTTAATTTTTGGTATGAATCAAGGGATGTTTAACATATCTTGCCATTGTAAACTGATTTCTGGAATTGTTGGAATTGAGCATGGAATCAGATGGTCACTTGGAAGATGTCAGTTCTACAGATGTATTGCAAATACCAGTAAAATATGTCAGCATGAAAAGTTCGTATGTTTGAATCGAACTTGTGTTTGTAGTTGACCGAGACATTCATATGAGTATGTCACTATGTCTGTGCTACAAAAGTTCGACATGATTTGACTAATTGATAAATTGTGTTTGGAACTTTTGACATGATGCTTAATGATTGGGACATGTCTAGAATTATAGATCTTACCATAATCGTACATTTGGATTTGACATGATTTGATCTGATGATAGTTTATTTTCCCAGATGACAATGCTATGTGGGCTTAGTGACCTTCAGTGTTGTAAGTATTCAGAATTATGGTTCTGTATTGGCCCTCTTATTCCTAGCACAATGGTTGTTGTGACTCATTATGAAGATGGAACATGCATGCACTAGCATCTAGTAACTAAAATGACTTGTAATGACATGATTGACCTATTGACTTGACAATAAATGAAGTCAAGAATTGATATGAGGTCTACATGTCATTGGTTGAAACAGTTGATACTATGATATCAATGTCTTTGATAATAGTTTTGGTTTGGATTCTAAACTCTGATGAGATGACTTCGTTGACAGAACATTGATTTGTGTAAGGCTGAGTATGTTGGCTTGGTAAGACATTATTCTTATAGAGAACGTTGCGTGATGCATGCTCACTGATTCAGATTTGTCCATATTTGACAGTTATCTGCTGAAGTCGGGATAATGAGTTCCAAAGGTATGGGCTTGATTTTCATTAGGGGAAGTTTGAGGTTTGAAATGGACCTCCTAAGGAAAATGTACAATCAAAATTCACTTTATGAAAACCAATCACATTTTAGGGGATGACATCATCCCTAATGGTTGAGGTGGCATTGCTAGAGTTAAAGGTACTTACTTGTCACATTCTCAATGGTGGATAAAAACTCATGGTTAACCATGGTAGTGCTCTACGTACTTTTAAAGTCAAAGTAAAGTACTCATAATAATGTCATTTCACACTTTTTGAAGAAAAATATATTATTTTCATTTCATATTCCTTTAAAGAAACAATGCATATCCCTATACATTTATTATATTATATTACTTTTATATAGTATATTAATTACATGTTATTATACAATTTAAATAATATAAATTTTAATTAATAGCATATAATGTAATTAAGAATTTATAAATTTATATTTATATTTTATTTTAAGTTATTTAAGTACAAAGGACAAATGCATTAGTTGTTCAATGATAATGATTTTTTTTTGAAAAGCTCATTCTTATTTATAGTCACATCAATACAATTTTTTTATTAATTTTATTTTGGTACAACTTTTGAATTGAATTTAACTATGGTTACATGGATTGTGGTGCAAAAAGTGAATTGCAAATTCATAAATATTATTTTATTGGTTTAGCTATTATTTTATTATTTCCTTAGGAGATCCATTTTAGATCTCAAAATTCCCCTAATGGATTATGGATTTTATTACACATACTAATGGTCTACCTTTGATAGGTGATGAGCCTCTGAAAATCTAAGTAAGAGGGAGAGGACTTCTTGATCTCACAATGATGTATCATGGCATGATGAATCAATTCTTGGAATTTGGGAAAGAAATCCCATGTTGAAAATATTTTGAAATGTCTTTGTGTAATGTAAATCCTTGGACACTTTGATTTAAAGTTCAAATGTTGTTGAACTTGACATGGCATCCGATAGTTGATTGAATAATTGATGTTCCCTTTTGAACATCCATCCGTATATGATGTGTATAGAACATGATTAAATTCATGATTGAGCTGCTTCATTCATAATTGCCACCAAAAGCATTTTAAAATTTCTGCATGAAACATTCTAATTTTAAAGTTTAAGATATTTCTCCCATGATATGTAGCTGCATGGATGAACTGATGATGTTTGGGATCATTATTGATGAGCACATTTGGATGCCGCCTTAGTATGAGATCTGCCATGATATCTTGGACGAGAGGTCCATAGCACGACCAAGGTCAGGTACAATGCTGCTAGCATAACTAGCTGTGAGGCATGATGCAGAAGCTCCTTAGAGAGCTCTCTAAGCATGATATGAATAAGACACCTCTGTGAGAGGAAGGATGATTATGGTATCCATGTGTGATTGACACCTCCGTGAGAGAAATGATGATTATGGTATCTTGTTTTGATTTAAATGATTATGTATGTTCTAACATAACATTTGATTTGATGTCTTGTATGAACAAGAAACAACTATTATTGAGACAAGCACATACCAGATGTGAGTATGTTGAGAGCAGCGCTGATCGAGGACACTGAGCCAACCTTCCTCCCTGTCTGAGCTTCCAGGACGAGGAATTGAGATAGAGGGCTCCCAGGGTTGAGGGAACTCCAGACAATAGTTCGTATCCCTATCTATTACCCATAGGGTTAGATATGCCACTCCCCTACCTTCATAGGGTTGGAGAATGTTGCTCCGCTGATTGGTCTTTGCAGAGTATACCTCAGTTGGCATCATACCCACAAGCAGGGCTTGTCAAGAATACCGCTTCTCGTTTGGCCAACGAGTTAAGAATGTACTTGGGGTGTACAACCCAAGTCGATTATGATCCAGGTGTTCTACCACGTGACTATTTAGGCTCATCGATGGGAAGATAAATAGGCAATAAGATGGGTTGAGATAACCCTATGCGGTTTCAGGTTGAGATTGAGCTCCCCGATGTGATACCAGGGTCGAGATGGGTTCCCCTGCGTGGATGGATATCTTATTTCTAGATATGGGGTTGTAGAGGTATAGCTCCACAATGATATTATGGGTTGAGATGTGCTCCCTGATGCGGTTGCAGGTTGAGGCGTGCTCCCTGATGATATGCTCTCCGATGATTATTGATGATGGTATTCTAGGTAGTAGCCCATTGTCAGAGAATCCAGGTTTTAGCCTAATGGATAAAGGGTGGTAGCCTAAGCTCCCCTCCAGTGAAAAATTCTTCTTCTAGATCCGAGAATGTTCAACATATGAGCAGAAGCAATCAAGAGATAAGCAGGAATAAGCATGAGAAGTAAATTTATGATTTGTAATGAAAAAGATCCATGACATGATGACTACATGACAAAGATGATCAATGACGATACGTGATGATGCATGAAGATACCGTAATGGCATATTGATCGATGAAAACATATTGGCAGATGAAATTATCCTTGGTTGAGAGGGAGAGCTAAAATTATGAAACTGCGGTCAAATTCCACTATGGAAAACTCTGATGGTCAAGATTATAATTGCATTAGATTAATCTTTTCGAGATGACCAAAATCGACCTATAGATCACCCCAATCGGTTAAGTGGAAATTAAATTATGAATTATTTTATCTATTTAAAGTGAAATGGAATGGGTCGGCCTAACCACATGTGGAAGTAGTCAAGTTGGCCTTAACCCCAAGTCGACCCACACAAAATATATAAATAGAGGTGACCTCAAGCTCATTCTTGCGCTTGCTTAAGCGATCTTTGATTTTCATCCATTGTCTTGGTTCATCTATTTTGTCTTGGCTCGCACAGGTTCGACGGAAGAAGCTCACGCAAGGTTTAAGATCCTAGGTGAGAGGCTCGCTCTGAAATCGGGGCTTCTGGACCATAGTTGAGGGCACATAACTGCAGAATTTGCGCCAGAGCCACGGGATGAGCGTGGCAAGGAAGTAGCTAAGCTTCTACAACCACAGGTTGAGTGTGTTGAGGACATAGCTAGGGTTTCAAGGCCAGATCAGGATGATCAGGACCAGAGCCTTGGGCACAATGTGTCTAGGTCGCGACAAAGGAAGCTTCAACCATAGTTTGAGCATGTTGAGATCGCAGCTAAGCGTTTTTCTGGGAATATTTGAGTTGGGTCTGTTACACAACGTTTTGTCACCGCTGCGATCCCCATCCCGAACATTGGAGGACCATTTTAGTGACTTCTATGTATTGTCATGCCTTACAAAAAGTGTCATTGCATCCCTTGCCATGAGAAGAACATTTCCTCTGTTGAATATCCTTGGAGCAGGCTCTCAATAACATATGATTTTGGGTCGGCGCTGGCAGGCAGTTATGGCTTCGCGCCCATATAGAAATTAACACTGGGCCTTGCTCCCATTGGCGCTCTGTCTCAGTGGACTGCCTGCACCGAGCTGTTTTTGGAAAGATTTTTAAAATATAAGCGATATTTCCATTCCCAACCACTTCGTGAGTGGAGTCAACATGGTTTTTTTGATTGGATAACATCGAAGACCTTCCTTTGGCTTCTTGTTTCCTATATTTGAGCAACCTCCCAAAGGATAAGGCCTCCCTCCCACCTTATGAGGGATCCCAAACCACCTTCTCCTTTCCTATAAATACATCCTTCTCACATAGTTGCAACTAGCTGAAATGGTTGAATAGCTGAACTGTCTTACTATAGCTGGTGTGAGATAGAGCAGAGATGAATCCATTGTCGAGAGAGAGTCTAGACCCATTGCTTCACCAAGTCTAATCCTCGACGAATGCTTGAGACGCGATTGACTGGACCCATCGAAGGAGGCTGCGACGTCAAGGCTCTTTTGGTTGTAAACTTCTTCTCTCTACTTATTAATACATGACTGATTTTTTGGTTCCCGTTTTGCGTTTGATGTGTTTAATATTTTGCAATACGTTTAGTTCTCCTTGACCAATTAAATAGTTATGAATGTAAGTATGTTTTCATATGTTGTTATCGTTCTTTGATCCTTGTGCAGACACTTGAGTATTACTGCTGAAGGACAGCAACGTGTAACAATGAAGATCAGGAGACTGCTGCCACATCTATGAAAACTACATTGGAACAAAGGTAGGCCATCTATCCCAACTCAGTTTCATTCATAAACTAGGAATTCAAAGCATTAGAATGTTCCCTTATTGCTAGACCCACTCCAGGGCTAGAGGGATCGCCTCTGTCCGCAGAGGGGATTTACCTGCACAACAAGTTGGTGACTCCACTGGGGATCAGTGTGTTTGTCGTCTCTTGTTGTTCATCTAGTGTTTTTATTGTCGAGTCGACTTTGGACGTTTCATCGTTTTTCTGCTTTGTCTGACCTGTTTGACTGTTTTCAGCCATCTTGTTCAGTCCCAGAGTGTCAAGTCTGACCTTTTCTCAGTGGTTTCTATTTTTTCCCATGGTTTTCTATCTCGACGCTTCTTTTTATTGAACATTCACTCTGATTGGCACATGTTGCTTTTGTCACAGGTGCGCCAACCCCTGTTTAGCACGGATTATAGCTAAACAGATGCGCCAAATCCTGTAGGATTGAATTTTAGCCTCTTTTCTAAGTTTTGTCAGTTTCTCCTGCCTCTGGATTGGTTTTTTATCTTGCAATTGGTCAAATGGGATTGTTTTGACCCTGTTTTCTCATTCTTCTCAACTGGTTGTCCCTCATCTTATCAGTGGAATTTGTTGCCCTAGGGTTTCTAGGTGCCTTGCACTGCTTGTTCGGCTCTCTCCTCACTGAGCCTTCTAAGTTGAGTTTGAGTCACATTGATCCTTGTCGTTTCATTTCGTTGACTGGTTGTTTTAGCTTTTCTTTCATTTCTTTGTGTCTTTGGTTTGTTGAATGATCACCTTTGTTTTCGTTTAGCTCTCCATTCGTCACTTTGAGCATAGATTAAATTGCTCGTTGAATTGGTTCGAAAGCCCTATGTTTGCTTGAAGGAGTGCATACATGTTTTGAGTGCGTTTCATGTTTGTATTGGATTGATCTCTTTACTTTAGATCATTACATTTGAATTTCTCAAAACTAGTGTTCATTTTGCTTTTTATTGTAACAGTGTATTGTGCTTCTTATTCATCTAAAAAGACAAAATTTGGATTCTTTCGCTTAAATTGAAAATGAAAAACATTATTTTGCATTATTAGCTTTTAGTGAACTAGGAAAGAGTTTTTCGTTTTCTGATTTGGTTGTATTAGATGCATTAGTGAAATTATTCTTGTGATTCAATTGATTGTTGTTTTTTTATAGACTACTATCCTTCTCTTAGCTAGTGTTCATTGAATGGAAATGATTTTCTTTTGCATGTAGTCGTGCATTAAGAATTCAAGATCACATTCGGTAAGGCCTTGAAATCGCAACAATAATTCAAGATCAAATTTAAAATGAATTCAATCAACCTAAGGAACCATTGAAACCTAACGCACATATTTTAGAGGTCTAGGCTAGTGACGTGTTCCGACGTTGTTAAACCTAGTAGATGTCGTTCGCCATCTGGCATTAGACAATGCTAGCACGGACTTGTGCTGCCCATACTGTCGCGTATATAAAGGGAGACCCTCATAGGTTGCAATCCTTTATCTATAGGAAGCCGAGTCTACCGCACTGTAACCATGATACACTGAACACAACATTCGAGGAGACTGCCTGCACGTACGTCAAGTCCTTGGTCACTTCTCTTTCATTTGATCACCAAGGTGTATATTGCAGTTCACGGAAACTTGGTACACCCTCTTGCTTAGATTTCCTGAGTAGTCATTTTGGTCTTTTCGTGACTCTCTAAAATTGAAAAGATCATCAAGCACTTGTCCTTTTACGCTCGTTCAACTTGAAAGTGACTAGAGTCACCTTTTGTCTGTTTCTCGACTCTTAAAACATGAAACAATAGAGTTTCATTTCAATGTCATAAAATCAATTTCCTACGATCACATGCCCATTAAAGATATTTTCCTGGCTTGTTTTAAGCAGTTCCTTAGTGTTTGATCTTGAAGCCTCGAATAGGCTATCAATCTTCCATCCTATTTTGAAACACAGGCATGGTGGCGGAACCACCAGTTTCGTTGTCCTCTTCATTACCTCCTAGTGGTGATCCTTCTCATGAAGTTTCTTCGGAAACATCTCAACCCACTAGGTCTGTCGATTTCTGGCAGTCTATCCTTCCGAGTATCTTACCTCTCGCTACCCGATCTCCTCTTGAAAAGCTATTTGATATCAATTGGCAACCTCAGGATGCTTGGTCTGGTTTTGGGAACGAGGAAGAATTTCCTCCTCTTACTTTGGAACCTTCTTTATTAGCTACTACTTTACTTGCTACCGCTTGTCGCCTTTTCGACGATCAAGTGGATTCATCTAACATGGATTCTTCGAGTCCCGTTAGTAGTGAAGAGCTTTATGTTTCTACAGAAGATCATCAGCTCCCTCTGGAGAAATTTCCTTATGTCTCAAGTCAACCTTCCTCACAACTGATTTCTCTCCCATGCGGTAATCGTACTTTGGGTCAGATTATTTCTGGCGTTGCATCGTTGTATTAGAATATGATATTTTCTGATACATCAACTCCCTTCGGGAGCTCAGTTGTCTCGGTTTCAAGGGCATCACCCTCGACTCCCATGACAACGACGATTGCAACTTCTGTTCCTATCCAACCCATTGTCTGTGTGGCTTCATCTGCACTGGCGGTTAGTATGACTCCGTTATCATTAGGGTCTTCTGATGTTCATAGATCCATTTTTTTCAATCCCACGATACCCGTTGGGCCCACCGTGAGTGGATCATAGCCTCACATTGCAGGAATCCAATCTGCTAGTAGTGCACCTATGGCTTCTACTTCCATTCCTAGCGGTTTTAATTTCGATGAGTATTTGTTGGCCATTCTACAACAGAATTCCGCCCCTCAGGGTTCTCAGCAGTTACAAACTTGTGGTAATCCTCCGCATCATTATGACGCATACGGTAATCCTGTCTTTTGCCTCCAATTGATCCCAGTCAATTCACATACCAACAGGGACAACCCTCTTGTTCACAAGGACAACCCTTACAGGGACAACCTTCGATCCAATAGGGACAACCCTCCGGTCCACAGGGACAACCTTATGGTCTGCAAGGACAAGGGAAACCCTTACAGGTACAACCTTCGGTTCAACAAGGACAACCCTACGGTCCTGCTAGTCAAACTCATGTTCAACACAGTGCATCTTTTATTCTCGGGGGGGAAATCTATCCGCAACAGGGACAACCTTTTGTGCAACAACACTCGCCTTACGTTCAGCAAGCCCAAACTTTTGGACAATAAGGACAACCCTATGGTCCTATGCCAGGTCAACCTGGTCTTCAGGGGCAACCTGGCCCATCCCAACCATCAGGGAAACCTTTTCCACAAGGGAAACCTGGTGGCTCTCAGCATCCAGGGCAACCTGCTTCGTAGGGACAACCTGTCCAACCTCAGTATCCGAGTCAACCTGCACCCCAGGGGTAGTCCGTTTAGCGTCAAGGTGCCACTTATCTTCCTCAAGGTCAATATTAGGTCGTATATAGTGCGCCCCAAGGCATTACTTACATCCCTCAAGGTCAATCCCAGATGGTATACAATGCTCCTCAGGGCACTGCGTATCTTCCGCCAGGTCAAACTCAAGTGTTGTATAATGCACCTCAAGGCACCGCTTTCATTCCACAACAAAATCCATATGTTGCTAAGGTAAGACCTCAGTGGTATGATCTGAATCAATATCTTGGTCCTCAACCCGTGTATGGGCAGAACTTTTAGGTTTATAACCCCTATGGATAGAATCATTTGGGACAAAAAATATGGGGGCAAAATTTCTCTCAACCAGGGTGGAATCTGAATTTTGGTCTTTATCAAAAACCTACAATTCCTTTCAATACTCAATTACCTTTCCTCGTTACATTGGAACTGCCCGATGTGTCAAAGTTGACGAACGATCCTATCCTTCATAATCCATATTGGCCCTCGGTTCCAACCAAAATTCCTGACGATTGTCTCAAATTTGAGGGCAAGTCTGGAGAAGACCCCTAAGCGCATGTTATGACATACCACCTTTGGTGTTCCTCTAACTCTTGGGTTGATGATTCTATTCGACTCCATATTTTCCAACGGACTCTCACTAGTGCCACTGCTAAGTGGTACATCTTTAGCCATGGAATTCCTCACGCACTTTCAGTTACCAGTTTGGTATGAAATTGGGATGCACCTCCTCACATCCTTGAAGCAAGATTGAGCTACCCATTTCTTTGATCATATTCATTAATGGAGGTGTCGTCGTCGTTTGATCAAGCTTGAGATTCCTGATCAACTTCTAACTTTTTGGTTCGCCACCTCTTTCGTTTCTCTGATTGCTAAGGAAATTGCTATGGGGGCATGCGTTACTGAGGAAAAAGCCATCACTCGTGCCCAGTACCTTGATCTCGTGTACTCTCAGTCCGGCACGTTGTACGAACTCTTGCCTGATGCCCCTCGACGTGGAACATCCAAAGCACCTGCAACGCCATCTGTCGATGGTATCATCGGTTCCGTGCCTCAGAATTCTCAGAAGTCTTCTTAAAATCTTGCGAAGAAAAAATCTACTCCTTCCAATGATACTTCTTCTCAGCCACCCCCGAATTCTGGTGAAACCGTGGAAGTGAATGTTGTCTAGTCCAATCCGGCGGATAAAACTTCCAAGGGTAAAGGTAAGGCCAAAGCCGATACCATGAAATAGGATTCTCAGAAATCTCGTGCTGATGATGGTTTGCAATGTAAACCAAAGTACCCTTGTTTGATTTTTGAAAAAGAGCACTACACCAAGGACTATCCGCAACGGGCCAAAGTGAGTCGATTTCTCAAAGGCACCTAATGCACTCTGACTGTTCTCAAAGAACCGTTTCCATCACAACAAACCCAGTTGCTAGAGCAACCTCAGTCCTCTACCCCATTTGGCTCTTAGGTTTTCATGATGAGCAGTCCTGCATCCATCTCTGTTGCTACCCGAATGAAGGATTATACCAAATTGCGTCAGGTAGCAGGGAAGGATATCGTTGATGGTCCTCCTCCCCCACTTGCTTCTAGCCCTCTTCAGATCAAAAGGCCCAGTACTGAGCCTGTTGTATGACCACCTTCCAAAGGTGTACTCCGTAAGTCTTCTTACAATCCTAACGCCTGCTGCTCAGCATTACAGTATTATTGAGGATTTGGGTCAGGCGCCTTCTGCTATGTCTGCATTAGAAAAAATTCAGAGTTGTCTGTCCCAACAGAAGACTTTTTTATCTGCGATCAGAGGGGTTGATCCTGCCGATTCAAGCCGTATCACCTTCGATTTGGAAAATTTCATCTCGTTTCTCGCTCACTAGCTTGCACTGATCATCCAAGTTGGGATCAATGGACTAAATATTCATCGAGCGGTCATGGACGAGGGTGCATCTACGTGCGTCATGTCATCTGCCTACTAGAAATCCATTGGTTCTCCAACTTTCAATTCATCTACAAACACTTTAGAAGCCTTTGATGGAAGGGAATCTCACCGTCTCGGTGTTATCTCTAGTTTACCCATTACGTTAGAAGGGAATATAGTTAACGTTGAGGTTGAAGTCATTGAAACCAAGCTCAATTACAATCTTCTCCTCGATCGCAGTTGGACTCACACCATGCTGTGAGTTCCGTCCACTCTCTTCCGTGTTCTTCGATTTCTGCACGAAGGAAATATCATCACTGTCGATCAATTGTCTTTTTCACTTCTTTGTCTTCTGAGAGTAATGTTCCATACGTAGATCAAATTCTTACGCCTTATGAGAGTGTAGGGCCAGGTATTTTCAAAGATATTGCCCTCATGGGCCTTTTTCCTCTTCCTCCACCTAACACTTCTTAGGTTAACATGATCTCCAGGTCCTCTGATCCATGGATCATCCATTCACTTGAGAATATTGATTCATTTGGTGATTCGATGCCGTTGAGTCCAATCAAGATTGATTATTGTGAACTTATTTCGGCTTCGGATCCTCTGCCCTCTGATCATGCTCCTTTGAGTATGTATCTTGACACTTATTCTCAATCCCCTTGGCTCGACGATTCCGATTCACCTAATCCCTTAAAAGAGATATTTCCCTCCGATGAGGCCATTGTGGAAACTATGTCTCTTGAGGATCCTCCTTGGGACGATAGTCATCATCATTCCTCGTTCATGCTTGACCTTGGGGCCATGTCTACTTGTCTCGAGAGGTTCGCTTCTCAAGTTCCTTCTCTTCCGCTTCAAACGCCCGTCCTAACACATGAAGTCTTTGCGGAAGGTAACTTGGGAAACATAACACAAACGATGCCTATCTACATCTCCATTAAACCAGAGGTTTTCGAGAACATCCATATTGGGGTGAACTATTCTCCCGATGAGATCTAGGTCTATACTAGTATCTTCCGCGAGTTTCACGACGTTTTCGCTTGGCCTTATGAAGAAATGCCCGAAATTGATCCAAGTATAGTGGTGCATGAGATTCCTACCTATCCTGGTGCGAAGCTTGTTCGCCAACGTCTTCGTCCTGTGCACCCTGGAAAGGCAGCCACTATTAAAGGAGAAGTTGAAAAACTTCTTCGATCTAGTTTTATTTATATGATTCACTTGACAAAATGGGTTTCCAATATTGTTCCTGTGGATAAGAAACATGGTACTATTCGGGTCTGTGTAGACTACCGTGACATCAACTGTGCTTTCCCTAAGGATAATTTTCCCACTCTTTTTATTGATCAGATCATTGATGGCTGTGCTGGGAGTGAGATCTTTTCCCTTATGGACAGGTTTTCTGGGTACAACCATATTAATATTCTTTCGGCTGATCAACACAAGACCACCTTTATTTATCCTTGGGGTACTTTTTCCTATAAGAAGCTCCCTTTTGGTCTTAAAAATGCTGGGGCTACATTTCAAAGAGAAATGTCATATGCTTTCCATGATATCAAGTGCATTGTTCAACCTTACTTGGATGAACTTCCGACTCATTCGGCTAAGCGTAAAGACCATCCTGATCATCTCCGTCAAATATTTCTTCACTGTCGACGCTATAACATTAGGCTCAATCTGCATAAGTTCATTTTCTGCGTTGAATCTTGTAGACTCTTAGGGTTTATCGTCTCTAAAGATGGAATTCATCTCAATCCCCTCAAAGTTGAAGCTATCGTTAATATCCCCTCTCCTTCCTCCTTACATTAGCTGTAGTTTCTGCAAGGGGAAGCTAACTTCTTGCGATGTTTTATACCTAAATATGCTGCAGTGGCCAAAGGATTTATGCGATTACTTAAGCAAGGCGTCCCGTTTCTCTGGGATGAGATCGCCCAAAAATCCTTTGATGCACTGAAGACACTGCTGGTCAATGCTCCTTTGTTGCGTCCTCCCAATTATCATCACGATTACTCCCTCTATTTGGTTGTCGCGTTTAGCACGATTGCCATGGTTTTGGTACAAGACAACGTTGATGGTGACGAGCACATAATTTACTATCCAAGTTGCAATATTCTCGATACCGAAATGTGTTATGCACATGTCGAGAAGTTGGCATTGGCTGTTGCTCAAGCTGTTCAACGTTTTTGTCACTATATTCTATTGCGCACAGTGACCGTGATTTCTAATTGCAACCCTTTGACCTACATATTGACTCATCAATTGCTAGGGGGAAAATAATCGAAGTGGATTGTTATCCTCCAAGAGTTCTATTTGGAGTTCACTACTGCCAAATCGAAGAAGTCATTGGTTTTCACCGATTTGATTTGCTCTCTCCCTTCTGATTCTGCTCCATCTGGTTCCAAGGAACAAATTCTGGACGACACGCTTTTTATTATTAGCACCCGCGATCCTTGGTACAGTGATATCATCGTATATCTTCAAACTTCATCTTTCTGATATGAGTTGATGAAGGATGATCGTTGACACATCTGCCATCATTTGCAACCTTATTGCATAGTCGGAGATACTCTCTACCGCATCAGAGTTGATTCTGTTCTCCGCCAGTGTTTGACTCTCAAGGAGGCTGAAAAGGTCCTTAATGATCGCCACAGTGGCTCCTGTGGCGGTCACATGTCTAGATATGCTATTGCACAGAAGATTCTTCATGCTGGATATTTCTAGCCCACCATATTTAAAGACTGCATTATTGCTGTCCGTAAGTGCCATGATTGCTAGATTTATCAATGCAAGATGAGCATGCCGCCTTCCGATATTCATCCTGTCATTACCATTGGTCCCTTTACGAAGTGGGGCATCGATTTTATGACGTGTAACCCTCACTCGGCCGAGGGGCATGCTTATATCATCGTAGCTGTTGACTACTTCACGAAATGGGCCGAAGAAATGCCTACACTTACAGCTGCTGGTAAGATAGCCACACAATTTCTATTCAATCATGTCATTACTAGGTTTGGTGTCCCTCAAGCCATTGTTACCGATCATGGTTCTCATTTTTGTCATTACATGGTAGCTGAGTTGACGTATATGTTGGGTCTACGTCACGAAAACTCAATGCCGTACTACCCTCAGGCCAATGGCCAGGTTGAAGCCATGAACAAAGTTCTCGTCACTATGCTTCAACGTACGATTTGGATGCACAAGTCAAATTGGAATCTCATGTTCTTTTCAGCTCTCCGGGCTTACTGAACCTCAGTGAAGGATGCAACTAGATTCACTCCATTCCAGCTTGTCTATGGTCTGAAAGCTACCCTTCCAATTGAATGTGAAATCCCTTCTCTCAAAATAGTTGTTGAATTGCTGCCTAATACTTCGCCAGAACAAGAGCGTCTTCTATATCTAGAGAGGCTTGATGAAACTCGCCACTTCACTGCTCTTGTCATAGAAGCACAAAAAAAGTGGATCAAAGCTCATTTTGACCAGTTAGTTTCCCCTTGTTTCTTTATAGAAGGAGACCTCGTCCTCTTGTACGACCAAGATCACGATAAGCTGGGGGTAGGCAAATGCCAACCCATGTGGCATGGGCCCTACATTGTTAAATGTGTTTTGCAGAATGATTTTTATGAGCTAATTGATTACAAAGGTCATCCTTTGGATCAACCCAAAAATGGCTGTATCTCAAAAAGTATTATGCATGAGTCTTTCAGGTGTGTTTCTTTTGTACATAGGTGTTTTTTTTTTCATTTTTGTACATTTTTGGCTCAGTGTGATTTGCGAGCGGTTTTCCTGCTTATTGGATCATTGCTTATTATGCAGATGTCTGTTACTCCTTATGTCAGTTTCGCAAATGGTGCCTCCCGCAGTACCCGGAACCTGTCTTCTGCAGCCTGGGTGATTTATAACCCTGATGGTAAGTTGATCGACCTTCAAGGTATCTGTCTAGGACGAACCACAAACAATGTCGCTGAATATAGTGTTGTTATTGAACTATTGACCGAGGCCATTGCTCTCGACATTCGTGCATTGATTGTTAACCTAGACTCACAACTTGTTGTTCTTCAGCTGAATGGGCATTATTCTGTTAGAAGTCCTCACATATTAAGGTTGTATTTGTGTGTTCGTTTACTGGAAAGACATTTTGATTACATTACATATCAACATATTCCTAGACGAATGAATGCGTTAACTGATATAGTAGCCAATATTTTATTACATAGACATTTGCGTAATTTGTAAAAGCATCATCATCACATGATACGATTCATACAAGAAAATAGATGTATATCTATATCTATCTATATATATATATATATATATATATATATATATACACATACACATACACACACACACACACACACACACACACACACACACACACACACATATATATATATATATATATCGAGTGTTTGCATCCACGTGCATCATAAGTTCAAAAAATATGTATGTTTTGGTTACATCCCGAGACATCATGTCTCTCAAAAAATATGCAGAAATAAAAGCCTAGGTGTCTAGTCGGCGTGATGCTCATGGTAGCATGTCACTGCCCGTATGAGCCGCCTCAATAAGTGGTGAACATGAGTCAACACCCCTGCAGTGTGTCTCTGTTACGCACAAGGAACATCATCAATTCTTGCTTAGTCAGGGATCCCACTAGAGAGTCCCTCCAAGTTGCGTATGATTTCCTCTTCCTTGATTCCCTCACCATGAGGGGCCACATCAAAATCACGAGGAGTCCTTCGTGCTATTGGAGACATTCCTCTAGGTATTTCTGGGCCGACATATGCAAATACATGGATTAACGTCAGAACATACATAATAAAAAAATCATTATGTCTTACCCAATGCTTCATTCCAATGCTCTCCTGCTGGGAGTGGGAGATCCACATCACCAGTAAAGTTCATGCTAGAATAGGGCCAGTCCTCCATGAGAATCAGTTGTCGGCGGAGCCACTCAAAGAGCTTTGGTCTCCAGGAAATATGTTGACCGCCTCTTGATCTTGGCATCAAAGCCGCCCAACGGACCATCCATGGCTCTTGGGCTAGTGGTGTAGGAACTATCACTTCCCGAGGTTGGAAAATTGGTAATCGTTCTAAGATGAATGGTACCAAGATGGACCCATAGTCGAACTGTTTCAACTTGCCATTCTTGCATTTTTTCAAATGGCGTTTTATGTTTATCGTTACCGCCTCTGCCTAGTTGTAGAGAGTTGGTGCCATGAAATCTACTACAAGAAGAAGTTGTGTTTTTGTGGCCTCATGTGGAGCCTGAACTCCAGTAGCTCGCGTGATGGTGTCCAACACTACTCGTAGTGCCAAATCAGGAATGGTTTGGATATCCACCTTCCCGCTTTTGGATCCTTTCCTTACCCCTCGACACACTTTGTCAATGAACATGCTCATGTTTTCCATTGTGGGCCAGGTACCTGTTAGGATTGGTACTGCCCCCTCCGTGACAATCCCATTATGAAGTAAACTTCTGAGACCTCGATCTCTAGTTCCTGATTGTAAATTATGAATCTTTCTCGATCAATGTCCCATACACTGATCAAGTACTATAATAGCTTCGGCTGAGCTTGGAGACATGGTGCCATGAAGAATTTTTGAGCTCGCAGTCCCTGAGAACGTCCATGCATCTTACATTAACCAAGGCTTGCTCATCTTCTTCACTATGTTCTCTTTCCTTCCATTCGATCACCATTTTTATCTTACACACCTGCAAAAACATCAATGGGGTCATCATTAGTTAAATTATTTGCTATTAAAGTGTTTAAAATAGGCTAACTTGTTGAATTATAAGCTAAAAATCGTGGCTGTAGTTGGCGCGACTATTTTAAAAGCAATCACGGCAAGTGGTGCACCCCCCGTTTGATTTCAAGGCAGGTTGGTGCGAGTCCGTGCCCGAAACCTGCACCGACCGTCGCGCCATAATTTACACAAAAAACCCCACATAGATCTAAAAAATGGGTTGCAGGCAATGAAAATTATATCAAAATGAAGACAAGGATATGAGTTCTTACCTGGAAAATATGGATTCACGATTGGCCTTCTGGATTGTCCACTGTCAGCTTAGCAAAATCACAGTGAAAAAAGGGTAAAAAGTGCTCACAAGAGGTAAAAGTAAAAAGTAATTAATTTTTAACATTTTTTGGCATTTTATAAACTTTTCAAAACCCTAATTAGGTTTTTGATCATATTTTTCGATTATTCTGCTATTTTATTTCGAAAAATGGGTTTTATGTGCGTCTCTTGTGCAACAATAGGCCCTCAACGTGACGACGATGAAGTGACGAGTTGTATTTTATACTTTTTCAAACTCGGTAACAACACGAAAAAGTCACCACTGGAGTCATCTTCAACTCTTTTCTGATTCTAAAAAATTGAAAATATTGTCGAGACTCTTGTCATTTTGAACTCGTTAAAAGGATTCGAAACGATATCTACCTAGTACGTTTACCCCTTTTTCGGGCTTGGATGGATTATTTATGAAAAAGGAATACCTTAGCCTATCGCGACTAAGAGGTTCTCTCAGATATTGCTTTCTACCTTTTCAGATCTGTGAGACTACCTAGGAAAAGGGACCTTTTGGAATTTTCTTTTCCGCTTCTTTTCAAACTTTCTAAACATGAAAAGATGTTGAGTTCTTCCTTTGTCAGACTCGTTAAAATGTAAATGACATCGGAAACCGTCATCATGACGTAACCGAGTTCCTCCTTCCTAGGGCTCTTAAAATGTACTAGGATGGATTTATCCAAAGGAAAAACTTACATGACAAGCACTTGATATCCCCTTCAAGCTTGTTTCCAAAAATAATTGGGTACTCGCCAGGAATGGTGGGGGAAAATGGAGCTAGTTCTTAGTCGTATTGGAAGTATGTCGCTCTTGAACATGACACTCATCTGCATTCGTGTCGGGTTGGGGACATTCCATTTCATCATTTTTTGCCTCCATGGGTTTGGGTAATCTATTTTGACCTCTCATCTACTCTTTTCCACGTCATCATGACCTTAGATCCCTTGATGTCAAATACTGCCAAATTTCGGAGTCGTTGATCCGAATGGAAAATGGCATCCACCCGTGGTATTCATCTACCCATGGAATTTACCCAGGATATTGTAAATTTCATTGACCCATGGTATTCATCCACCCATTGTATTTATTCTCCCATGGTATTGTAAGTGACATCTATCTATGATATTCATCCACCCATGGTATGTATCCACACATGATATTCACCCACACATGGAATTTACCCATGGTATTGTAAGTGGTATCTACTCATGGTATTGACCCATGGTATCTACACATGGTATCGTAACTCAAAAAAGGCTATAAATAACAAGCCTTAGTTTGTAAAAGGACAGATTGTCCGCCACAATGTAGCTTCTACAGTTATTCTCTGTTTTAATAAAACAAGTTTCTTTGTGGTTTTATTTTCTTTGTGTTCTCTCTTTTTTCTGGCATTCTACTGATCCAGATCTTGAGGGGAGGCCCCCAAGATCTAAAAAGTTTAAATGGATCTAACAAGATCTGCAAAATTAGAATGCCAGAAAAAAGAGAGAACACAAAGAAAATAAAACCACAAAGAAACTTGTTTTATTAAAACAGAGAATAACTGTAGAAGCTACATTGTGGCGGACAATCTGTCCTTTTACAAAGTAAGGCTTGTTATTTATAGCCTTTTTTGAGTTAAAATACCATGTGTAGATACCATGGGTCAAAACCATGGGTAGATACCACTTACAATACCATGGGTAAATTCCATGTGTGGGTGAATACCATGTGTGGATACATACCATGGGTGGATGAATATCATGGATAGATGTCACTTACAATACCATGGGAAAATAAATACAATGGGTGGATGAATACCATGGGTCAATTACATTTACAATATCATGGGTAAATTCCATGGGTGGATGGATAACATGGGTAGATGAATACCATGGGTGGATGCCATTTTCCATTCGGATCATTCCTCCCTCCTTAAGAAGCAATGGTCCCCATTGCGTGAAGTTCCCTCGTGAGAAGCCTTTGTTGAATATGAAGATCCACTGAAGAGAAGGGTTTTGTGTAGTTAACCCATAACCATGATGAACAAAGATCCGAGGATAGAGATACCCTGTAATGCTTGTGACCAACTGTGATATTGACAGTGTGCGGCCTAGCAAATAGACTTCGATGAAGTGTGGGTTTGTGGATGAACCAAAACCATGAAAAACGAAGATCCGAGGATAGAGATACCCTGTAATGCTTGTGACCAACTGTGTTACTAACAGTGTGCGACCTAGCAAATGGACTTCGATGAAATGGATTTTGTGCGGTTGACCCATAACCGTGATGCTGATTGTTGATGAAGTAGCAGATGCCTACATAGCTTGGGGTGGGAGGGCACATCTCCAAATAACCCGAGCTGAACACTGCTATTTTTAAACTGATGAATGTGAAGCAGGTGCCTACTAAAGTGGGGTGGGAGGGCACGTCTCCAAAGGGAACCCGCTCCGAATGCTGCTCCAGATTTAAAATGAGCATAACTTGGTCAATTTAACTTAGAATATTTATTATATCCTATTTTTGGAAATGGAATGATCATTCTGCATCTTCTCGTGTGTTTGAAATCGCTATCTAGAGACTCTAGACTCTCAAATTTGCGCTGGAACTGTCCCGCCGTCACAAAATTTCTGAAAACAATAGCTGATTTTAAATCAATGATAACTCCCACATCCGGACTTCGATTTGACCGATTTTTTTTTGAAATTGGGTGATCTTTCAAGAGGAGCTCAGATCTATATCCATTCTTCTAAAATTTTTCACTGAAAATTGCGAAAAATGACAAGAGATCCGCCGTCTATGAATTGTTGTCAAAAAAATTGCTTCAACATTGCTGATTTTGAATCAGCGATATCTCCCTCATCCGAACTCCAATTCGGCCGATTTTTTATTTTATTTTATAATTTGGGTGTTTTTTCACAAGGAATCCAGATCTAGTCTCTGTTTTTGTAAATTTTTCACCAAGAGTTTCATATCTGATCTGAAAACTCGCCGCCCAAAAAAATTCATGGATTTTGCTGAAGATTGCTGCAAAACATTGAAACTGAAATATGTTTCAAACCCTCATTCCCATGGAGGCGTAACCTGAATCTGATACCACTTACAATACCATGAGTAAATTCCATGTGTGGGTGAATACCATGTGTGGATACATACCATGGGTGGATGAATATCATGGATAGATGTCACTTACAATACCATGGGAGAATAAATACAATGGGTGGATGAATACCATGGGTCAATGACATTTACAATATCATGGGTAAATTCTATGGGTGGATGGATAACATGGGTAGATGAATACCATGGGTGGATTCCATTTTCCATTCGGATCAGTCGTGTCGCTAATATGTTCAAGAGAAGTCTTCTTTTGCAGTTTTCAAACTCTGATCCTTTTTTTTCAGTCCCGATTAACTATCATCTTATTCCTTTGTCTCGTGTCAATGTTGTGGGAAACATTATGGCCCCCCTTTGACCATGTCACTTCCTGTTGACTTCAGCTCATTATCCAGGAAGTTGAGCTAGAGACTCCTTTCCAGTACCTTGGAGCTTGCATGCCTCAATGGAAAGTTATACACATTCGACGACAGGTCCTCATCACTGGCCTTTGATCGAGTGATTCCGCGGATGTTCGATGCCAGATCACTTTTCACATTTCAAGGATTGTACTTGTTGTACCATGAGAGCCATTTTCATTATTGGTGGTTTCTCTTGGGTCTGTTAACAACTTTCATCATTGGTTGGTAATTAGGTGATTTTCTTGCATGTTTGACTTCAACTCACTTATTCGCATGCTTGAATTTGTACTTGTTCAGGTCGAGATGGAGCACAAGACCCTAGGTTTTGTCTGATAAAATCAAGGCTGCGGGATATTTTTGTTTATCATGACTATACACATGACTCTTTTGATTGGATAACTGTGATCATACCTAAGTCTATTTATTGATCCTTCTTGCTGGATGGTTGCATCCATACCTCATATCTCATTTTTATATGTACTCTATTATGTATGGCTGCGCCCATGCACATATTCATGTATCAAATATATCAATTGTACTTGTACTTGCAGGTCTTCCGACGGCAGTGTTTGGTTTGAACACATTCTCGTAAATCATTTCATTCCTCTCTCTCTCTCGGACCTCATGCTTTAGGGGGAATCTATTATGCAACATTTTGTTACTATCCCTGCAATCCCCATCCCGAACATTGGAGGACCATTTCAGTGACTTATATGTATTTTCATGCCTTGCAAAAAGTGTCATTGCATCCCTTGCCATGAGAAGAAAATTTCCTCTGTTGACTATTCCTGGAGCAGGCTCTCAAAAACATATGATTTTGGGTCAGTGATGGCAGGCAGTTAGGCCCTCGCGCCCATTGGCCCTATGTCTTAGTGGACTGCCTGCGCTGAACTGTTTTTGGAATTTTTTTCAAAATAGAAGCGAAGTTTCCATTCCCAACCACTTCGTGAGCAGAGTCAACATGGTTTGTTTGATTTGATAACATCGAGCACCTTCCTTTGGCTTGTTGTTTCCTACATTTGAGAAAACTTGCAAAGGATAAGGCCTCCCTCCCACCTTATGAGGGATCCCACACCACCTCCTCCTCTCCTATAAATACATCCTTCTCACATAGTTGCAGCTAGCTGAAATGACTGAATAGCTAAAAAATCTTACTATAGCTAGTGTGAGATAGAGCAGAGAGGAATCCATTGTCGAGAGAGAGTCTAGACCCATTGCTTCACCAAGTCTAATCCCCGACGAATGCTTGAGACTTGTTTGACTAGACTCGTGTTTGACGTGTTTAGTATTTTGCAATACGTTTAGTTCTCCCTGACCAATTAAATAGTTATGAATGCAAGTGTGTTTTCGTATGCTGTTATCGTTCTTTACTCCTTTTGCAGACACCTGAGTATTACCGCTGAAGGACCATGACATGTAACGATGAAGATAAGGAGACTGCTGCCACAGCTACGAAAAATGCGTTGGAACAAAGGTAGGCCATATATCCCAACTCAGTTTCATTCATAAACTAGGAATCTGAAGCATTAGCATGTTCCCTTGTTGCTAGACCCACTCCAGGGCTAAAGGGATGGCCTTTGTCCGTAGAGGGGATTTACCTGCACAACAGGGTCTCATTCAATTTCTTGTGCAGTTTCTTCATACATCTATCACTCAATCACAAATGCTTGTGATCAGTCTTTGACAACATCCTGGATTCAGATCTAGGACTTGGCAATTGATATCACTTGGTTTCAATGATCTATTGGATATGTTAGTGTGAGTTTTTGCATCCTGTCACTAGTGATCAAATGGAATCTTATCACGTTTCTAATAGAGTCCTTAAGTCAATTTTTTGTCAATTCATTAAGTCATCATGCAAAAATTGGGTCATTGGATGTAGATCTAGGTTTGTTTTTACTCCTTCTAAAGTTTTACTAATTGCTGGTTCATTTCACTTCTCAACTGAGTGTACCATCATTCAAAAGTTTTCATCATCATTATAGTCATATTTATCATGGTTTCATTAAGTCCAGAGTCTCCATTGGTTCTTTAGGGTTCCAAGGTCATCAAAACATCATTCCATGCATAAAGTCCAGCAAGTGGAGGAGTGACAATAAAGTAATTTCATCAATAAATTTGATTTCAAAGAAAAAATGTAATTTTATGTTATTAATTTGTAATAAGTACTTTAGAGTTCCAATTAGCTGCAAATGGTTTAGTTCCACCAGCAAATGTTCAAGGTTCCAAGAAGAATTTCAATGTTCCAAAGCCACCAAAAGTTCAAAGTTCAAATAATCAAGTTTCAAGGTTAAAAAAAAAGCAAATGAAAGGTTAATTTTGAAAAGGAAAATGCGGGTCCATGATCATTTAATGATTTTAATCAAAGTTTAAAAGGCCCTAAAGGACAAAAAGACATTCATTCTTACTCTCTAGCATCTAGCTCCCAACTTTCCAAGTTCAAAAACCAAATTTTTACTTCAAGAAATTGATTTTTTGGTGCAGTGCTGTTCATTTACTTAAGGCGCTGCGCTTTTCTGGAGAACGTTGCGCTTTGTCCAGTGAAGCTGTGTTTTGTGCATTGGAGGTCAAGAGAGATTGAAAAGGGTTTCTTCAACTCTGATATGGTCATCACATGGTTGCAAATAATTAAGTATAGCCATTTCACCCCACCTTTCATCAGTTCTTTCATGATTATGGTCAAGAAATAATTCATCCCTCCATCGCTGCGCTTTTCTCAAAAGCACTGCACTTTATGGTGTACATTGTTTTACTAGCCTACAAACCCTATGCTCCTTACCCTAACTAATTTACATCTAAAATAATCCCTAAGAACATAATTCCCATCCAAATTTCATCTCATAAATCCTATTCCCTAAAATCCTACCCATACGCTGCACTTTTCTAGGCAGCTAAACTATGCCCTTGTAATTAAATTGCCTAGCCATCCAGATTTGACTAGAATATTCATCGCAAACCTCCATTCACCATTGCAGGGGTGAAATTCACCATTTCAACGAAAATTATTCCAACACCAACATGGATACCTAATGTAGGTGAAAAGTGGTTCAAAACTCAGGAATTGGATGCCCAGCTGTATCAACCCTACCTCAAAGCACCATACAAATATATCATCAAGAAAATCTTCCCTTTTAGTAAGCTACTTGATAGATTTTCTCCCATGATGAAAATCATAATGAATTATTTCACTTGCGAGGGAAGATTCTCTAGGCTATACAACTACCACATCAAGTTACTCATGAATTTCACTAGGGTAAAGCTTCTCAACATTCCCTATTTTTTGTATAAGAGAATTGACAAGATGGCCTACAAGGTACGACACAAAGAATATGAGCTCCAAATGAACAGTCTTTTCCATCACTCACTTATCAAAATCATTGTTCTTCACCATCTCAAATAGCTGGACATTGCATGGGAAAATTTTATTGAGGAAAAGGTCTTCACATCTCCATCCAATCAACCTGCTAGACCTAGTCCACCATCAACACCAGTTACACAAACAAAGGTTGGGTCATCTAGTAGGGCTGCAGTTAAGAAGAGAAAAAAGGAAAAATAGTTCTGAACTTATTCGAGAGGAAACAAGAAAGTCTTTGCTCTACAAATTGTGGAATGGACCTTGCCTTCTACATTAGCGAAGCATGGATATTATAAGCAGAAGGAGATAGTTGTCTAAGAGAAATAAGCCTTTCACCATGACATTGAGATGGTGGACTTGGAGTCCCAATATGAACAGGAAACCCTAAACCTAGTCATCAAAGAAAAAGATGCTAAAACCAGAGAGCTACAAGAAAATATGGCGAGGTCCAAGTTTGTTATCTCCTTCCTTGAGAAAGAGAACAAACAGTTAATGGAAAAGAAGACCTATTTAAGGAAACTAAGCAAGATGTCAAAGGAAAAGGAGTAGTTATCAATGAGGATGGGGCCCAGACCACTAGAAAAGGACCAAGAACTAGGGGTCTGAAAGAGGCACTGCAAAAGGAGAATGATGACACACTCACATTGAATGAGAGAATTGCTAAGGATATAGATGAAGACATGGAGTATTGGTTGGGCAAAGTAAATGACCACCTGGAGAAGCTCCTTCACAAAGATAACATGGATAATAAGATGATGACACACATGGCCCACCATTACTACACAAGAAACAAGGTATGCAATATCAAATATAAGCAAATGCAAAACAAGCTAAAATAAACCCTAATCACCAAGAATAAGAGGGACAAAATCCATTTGCTAGCTGATGAATCATTGATTACATAGAAAACATAATTTGGACCTTACACATCAATTTTGAAAGTTTTGGAGAATTTTTTGGCATTTTTGACATTTTGGCCAAATTTCACTAACTTTTGCACAGTATGACTACAAAAAGCATAGCGTGGGCCATGATATACTTTTTCTGGAGGCCTTCAAATAATGAAAACTCAGTTGGGATGCATATATATTGGTTTCTACATCACATTTTGACTCCTAGAAATAAAATATCTCAGCTTTTGACAGGTGGAAAAGCTAAAAAACATCATAAAAAAAATTTTCTACTAGTTTTTTTAGCCACACGCTACGCTTTTTGACCAGTTTTGGAAAAAATGGCTTTTCAGGGGCTTAAATCCATCATTTTCGCTGCTTAATGACATTTTGGATAACTAGACAGGAACAAATTTCCAACGAGATAGCTTGAGCTCAATTTGGACTTCAGAAAGGTAGTAAAAAATAAACTTGAAGGCCACGCTACAATTTTCTCAGGGACACGCTGCGCTTTTTTCACTCACATTGCGCTTTTTCCAGTTTGCTTGTTATTTTCAGAATTTCGAGTTTTTCTTAGTTGGTTGATAAATTTGATGAAATTTTACTGATGTAAATTTGTAAATAAAATGTAATTATGTCTATTATAGTTACTAAAGGTAGATACATAAAATAAAATTTGTATTTTGGGTCAAGTGAATCAGTTTCACCAAAAAAAGGGAGAGTATGTTGATCTCCCTAGTCATCAGGATTCTAGTTCAGGATTTTGGGGAACAACTCCACAAGTCATGGATTTGACCCCTGAGAGTGGGGAGAAGTTTATTTTGGTCTATATATTTCATTTTATTTGCCATTGTAATGGTCGGATGCTGTGGAATTTACCTTGGAACACTAGTGTATTCAATGATTTTGGCAGGAACCGATAGACAAAGTTTGCAGATATTGTGGTGGGATTCATGTGGTATGTGTTTTAGTAGTGTTTATTCTTCTGTTATCATATTTTTGAAAGTTTTGTGCTTTCCATATTCATTTACATGTCTTATGTGATTGATTTCTAAGTTTGATAAGCAAAATTCATTATTTTGATGCTATGTTTTGGAGAACTTATCAAAATTATGTTCAATTTCTTCTGATATAAACGAATTCCTGATTCCCATGCTCATTTTGAAACCATATAAATCTACCATATTCACCAGTATACGTTTAAAAGTGTGTGCCTACCTTGCCCAATTACATTTTTCCAAGTATGATTTTCAGAGCCCTGACCTAGTCTTTCCTAGCCCTAATTCACCATCCAACACCAAATACAAATCAATAAAACCCTAGAGCCTAATATACCTAGCCTAAAATATCCACGATCTAGTCAATTTGGTTATGAATCTAATTGAGATATCCCTCTCAGCCTAGTAGGGCTAGCTACTAGGTCAAAGTGGTTTGTGGTTACCTTTGCTGGTCTCCTTAGCCTTTGGAGATCCGGTGGAGTGATAAAATATTGGTGACTGTATTGGGGAATGAAGTGATAGATCCTCCCTTGTTGTACCATAATTTCATCGAATTCTAGTCCTATGGGTGATAGGTCTTAGTCTTTGTGAAGGCTGATCTGTAAGTTGCAAAGAATCGAGCTGTGGAAACAGAGAACATTATGTCTTTGAGAAGATGCACTAGATCGAATCTAGATCCTCATCTAGTTGCTCCAGTTGAGGATCCAGAGAAACTTGCTTGGAAGCAGAGATCCCAGCTCTCGGAATTTCAATAAAATCCTTCTCCATTGGTAACATCTTTCTCGTTACATGCAAAAGTTTTATCTCTCGAAGACATGCCTTTTGATTTGAAGTTTGAGTTGTCTCTATTTTGATCAAAGTTCGAAACTTCACTATCTGAGATAGTATTTGACCCATTAAGAATATATGAAGTAAAATCATTGTCTGAGTTAGCTTTTGATTCCTTTAAACTTGAAGATAGTTTACTTTCCGAAGAATCTAAATCCAAAGCAGACTTTGACAAAAAATTCTGGAGTCAATTTGATAGGCTTGAAAAGTTAGCTAATCAAATTCGATACACATCCAGAAAATCCATCATCCAAAACCAGAAAGAGTCATTGTTCATTCTGACAAAATCCCAATTAGTTGTTGCCTCCTCATCTACACCTTCTACTTCATTACCTTCTCAGTCAACCCCTTCCATTGTTACTCCTGCACTTCACTCAACAGAATTCATGGCTAGATTTGCACCCCTAATTCTACCTGCTCAAATCAATGCCTTAAAATGAGGCTATGGCTAAAGACTCCCTCTCTTTGATGAAAATTCTGAAATTAGTGCCAAACAACACTTAGTCAAATTCATTGATTTCATTGACTTGGAAGAGATAGATGTTGACGATGCCAAGATGAGAATAATTGCCCAAATATTTTCCAGAGATGTTAAAACTTGGTTTAGATATTTGACTGCAAATTACATAGCCACTCCAGGCCAGTTGATTGATGCATTCATAGCCTTATGGGAGGTGAATAAGAACCCCTTGCATACTCTTTCTGAGTATGGAAACCTGAAAATGGATCCAAATGAATCAGTTCAGGATTTCAGTGCTCGTTTCAATTGAGTGTACTAATCAAAATGAGATCAAAAATCCTCCAGGTTTGGCTCTCTTGCACTATATGGATGCCTTTGATCCAGATATGGAATACCACCTCAGAGAGAGAATTCACACAACACTAGAAGACATGAAAAGTAATGTAGTCAGTGTGGAAGCAAACTTGTCAATTAAAAAGTCAAAGATAAAGAGTGAGAGAAAGGTAACAATCAAAGAAGAAACATCCTCATCCTCTGAGGTAAAATTGGATACTTTGATCAGGACAATGGAAAGAATGGTTGTCAGAATGTCCATAACAGAAAAACAACTGGAAGCACAGGTTAGGAATCCTAATTACCGAGGTCAGAAACAACCTCAGTTTAGGATCAAACAAAGAGAAAAAAGGGCTCATGAGTATCCACCACAACAACAGATTCAGACACCTTTGCAACAAAATTATGCTCAAGGGGTTGTTGAGGAAGAAGATGAGATTTTGGAGGAAAATCACTTATTTACAACAGATGGCCAACCTATATTCCTGATAGAGGATGAAGAATATGTCGAGAAAACAGATATGCCTAAAGATGAAGATTAAATACTTGCTAATGATCATGAGTTGGAGGTTCAGTCTGATGATTATCAACGGGGTTATCTAAATGCACTCAGCTCACAACAGAGGCAATATTAATTGATAAGTGGAGATGTCCCTGTCAATCCTATTCAGAAGTGGGCATCCCAACAAAAATATACTCAACCCAAGAAAAATACTCAAGGTAATCAAAACAAAGGAAAGGAGCCTACAACTGCAAATCAGATCAAGATTAATCAACCATCTACAAGCACACCGAGCAAAGAAAAATAAAGTCAGAAGAAGGAAACTACAAAAAAGGATCAACCCGAAAAGAGATATATCACCATTAAAAAGGTAGATAAGTCCAATATTTTTAGCTTAGAAAATGAAATATCTAAGTTAAAATTATGTATCACTTTGATTGAGGTTGAAAAAAACAATCAATATAAATCTCACGTGGCCAAAATGTTGAAAGTAGATCCTTTATCTGATATGGTAAATGTTGAAGATGACCAACCTGAACTCATTTTTGGTCCAACCATAGATGGTCAGTTAGAAGATAGTGAAGTTCCCCCACTCTATCTGAGTCTGATAATTTATTAATGTATTCTTCACAATGCCATGCTCGACTCTGGAGCATCCCATAACCTGATGCCGAAGTCCATTATGGAGAAATTGGGCCTAGAAATAACTCTTCCTTACCATGATCTGTATTCTTTTGATTCTAGTAGACTTCATTGTCTTGGTCTCATAAAGGATTTGATAGTTTCCCTTGAACAAATCCCAAAAAACAATGTCTTGATGGATATGGTGGTAGATGATATATCGCCACAGTTGGGTATGTTACTATCAAGGTCTTGGGGAGCGAGGTTAAGAGGTACTTTGCAACTAGATTTCTCTTATGCCACCATCCCGGTTTTCAGACAATTGAGGAAGTTGTACCGAGAAACAAAGATGAAATACATGATTACCAACAAAGAGAAACCCAATAATCATCCTACTAATGTTGTACATACAAATCTTGAATCATTTATTTTGTTTAATGATAGTGGTTTGAATGATGTAGATAGTCAACTCATAGAAGTAGAAGATATTCCAGAGATTTCGAATAGTGCTAGAGTAGTTTTAGATGAGGGAAAAGGAAATCTTCCTATTTCTTCGGATCAATCATTAGATAGGTTAGAAAAATTTTCAGAACAGATTGAAGAAGTGGCCCGAAAAGATGAGACAAAATAGAATACATATTTCCAACATCTTGATCATGATGAGAATGGTCTTTGGACCATTAATTTTGATGGTGACTTAAGGAAAGATGGGGCAGGCATTGGAATTTGGATCCGTAGTCCTCTTCATCAGTCGAGTAAAGTTCCAAAAAGTGTAAGATTATGTTAATATAATTTGGCTTTCAATTTTTATAACAATGAGGATGAGTACGAGGCATTGATCACTGGCCTCAAAATACTGAAAAAGTTGGGCACAAGAAGAATTTTTGTTTATGGCGACACCAAGCTTGTGATTAAACATGTAAAAGGGGAATACCAGGCCAATCATCCATGAATGAGAGCATATAGAAATGTTGTACTGGATATCCTAAAGATGTTTCATGAATATACATTTTCAATAGTACCGAGAAGTCAGAATAATATGGCAGATTCACTTGCTAAAAGAGCAAGTAATTTCAACATTCCCATATATTCTGATAAGAAATTTGAAATTCATGTTAAACATCGACCAACTGTCCCCGACAACTTGCGGTATTGGCAAGTGTTTTGGGATGACAAACATATAATTTTTTTTTGCAAAATGAAGGTGAATTTGAGAATTCTTTTATTGATGAAGTTTATGACAAAGATGATCAAGTCATCGAATCCACTCATGTTGATGTATTAGAGTTGAAGGATAACAATATGCCAAGAGGTCTTATACCTTTGGAAGAATTGTTTGATTAGTATGATGTTGCTAGGAACCCTACCTTGGTTCCTACCGAGAAAGGTGTTGAGGATGTTTTGGCTCATTTGCATTTACTTTTGAAATATTTCTCAAAACACCAAAAAAAGCATATATGTTAGAATATGTAATTTTTTCTTATATGCCGAAAAATAATGTTTGGTTTATATGTTGGTGCATTAACATTATGTGTGGAGATGTGAAGGCGGGTCCCTTGGTAGGACTCCTTATCGCAATTGGAGTTCACAAAAAATATTTTCCATATTTATTTGTTACCACTCCCGACCGCTAATGCGATATTAAATGGGACCCTCCCCGCCACGTCACCTCTTCTCCCCGTATATCGCAACTTCAAAATTCCGATTTGCGATAAGTTTTATATCGCCGATTGCAATTCACAATTGGCCCCACCTCCACTTGCCACATCATCCCTACCTTTATCACATATCGCACATCGAACATCGTACTCTCAGGAGGAATGGCACTCATGAACCATGTTGGAATTCCGAAATGCGAAGTGCTACAAGGGCCAGACACGATGCATGTCAGAACTATGATTTAATATATTCTATATCACACATTGCACATCACAAGCTCAGGAGGAATGGTGCTCATGAAACATGTTGGAATGCTGAAATGCGAAGTGCAACAAGGGTCGAACGTGATGAAACTCATAAATATGATTTAATATATTCCATATCGCACATCGCACATCGCAAGCTCAGGAGGAATGACGCTCATGAAACATGTTGGAATACCGAAATGCGAAGTGTGATAAAGGGACGAACGCGTTATTTTTCAAAGGAAAATTTGAATTTATTTAAATTCCAGGATTATGTGCAGTTGCATTGTTTTATGAAGAAACGTGAACGCAAGCAGTAGACTCGGGTAACACCCGACCACGTGAAAAACAATGTTGTATGCCTTGCACCTTGTAAATAAACGGAAGCTTGAACACAATGGTGGTGGACTCAGGTAAGTGACCCAACACAGAGAAAAGGAGAAGAGAAGACAGAACAATGCAGGCACGAGCATAAGAGGCAGAGTCAGGCAGAAGTGGACATGATAACATTGTTTGAAACGTAGAGTCTTAGGCAGAGTCGGGGAAAAGGAGCATATGGTGGCACTGTTGGAAACACAACTGGGTCAAGTCGGGAAAATATGCGTTATTACAGAACTGTTCAAATAACACACCAGAAAAAAAAGAGACGTGACAGCAAGTAGAAAAGACAAATGTTGAAATCTGGAAGAAATGCAAGGTAATGATGTCTGATCTATCAGCGAGACACATCAGCACTTCAGGGAGACACATCAACAACACATCAAATTCAAAAAAAAGAATAATATTTAGAGTTTTAATTTTTTTATCTTTGTTTGTTAAGATTGAAGCTATAGTGATGTCCTCAATTGGAATGTAGTCAATATTTTTAACAGTTTAGGTAGTCGAAGTAGTTTCAAGAATTTCTAGCAGTTACGAACTGTTTTTGATGTATTTAAGCAAGATAGAAAGAAAGAAGAGGGGTTCCGAGTTTTGAACCTCTGGAAGACTAAAACTTTGGTACTTCTTTTTTTGATGGGTGAATGAAAGAAGAAGCAAGTTTCCTGCAACAGTTGATGGTGATTCATGTTTCTTGTGTCATTTTATGTTGTTTCTTCCTTGAATGAAGTGAATTAAAGAAGCATATGGTCTCTGATTTATGTTTGTAAGTAATAGTTAGATATCCTTAATAAGCGCTCCTTCACTCCAACTCCTCTCCCTTCAAAAATTCTCTCTGGAACTTAAAAGTAATAGATTTTGTGTTTACAACATATTATTTTGAGTTTCCTCTCTCTCCATGAATTCTCTTTGAAACTTAAAAGTAATAGAATATGTGTTTAAAACATATTAGTTTGAGTTTACTCTACAGTTCTTCTTTTCCATTCAGATATCAACAGTTAATGGCATTGTAGAGTCTTTCATTATACCAGATTATTAAGGGTTTAAAAGAACTAGTTTACAAAAGGATTGAACAAAGACCACCTGATATAAATAATTTTATGACACATTTTTAAAAAATGTCTTAAGCACTGATTCCTTTCCACAACCAAGGAATTGTCTCTTAAGGTACAACATTTTTTGGCGCCATTGCCAGGGACGAAGAGACAAATTTTATTTTCCCTAGGGTTTTCACATTATTTCCTCTGGTTGTTCATTTAGGAGGAAATATTTGGCCGTGTTTGTTATTCTTATAATTCTGGCTCACAAAAGGCCTCACACGAGGTCGAATACCTCATAGCAGAAGGTCCCTGCTTTGTTAGACCCTGAAAGATTAGTTTCTAAAAGGGTTCAAAAACCCAAAACCCCCTCAACATCTAGTCCTACACTATCTGCTCCTCATATTAGTTCTAGTAATCCTTTGTTCGAAGATATCTCTAAAGTACTTCCTTTCTTGGAACAAGATTCACCTTTCACACCAATTTGTTTTCAAGAACCTAAGTTGGAAGAACACTCCTTTGAGTTTGTTTCTTTTACTTTTACTCAAGCTCAAAAAAATCCAGTTTCTATTCCCTCTGCCATTGTCCCTCAACCCACTCCCATATCAGTTTTACCTCCACCTCCATTCATTTTCACAACAGTTTCATTGACTGTATCTAACCAATAAATAGTAAATCAATGTGCAAACATGGCAGAAACAACCTTTTTGTTGAACATATATGGTCCACTTAACCTTCCACAACTAATGAATGTGATGCCTCAAGATCATCTTAAATTACTCCCACGTTTTACTAGAGAAGTTGAAATAACTGCAGAAAACGCTTTCCTACGTTTTGTAATTTTGCTGAAAATCTGAATGTAGAACATCTTGATTATGTAATGAGGCTTTTTGTTCAGTATCTGGATGGAGAGGCTAGAAAGTGGTTTAAGGGATTTCCAAATAATTCTATTATTACATGGGAAGAACTAGAAAATCAATTCACTCAGAGATGGGGTGAAAAAAGGATCATGTATATTCACTATTAGAATTCAATGCAATCAAAAGAAAACCAGATGAGAATATATCATATTTTATCAAAATATTCAATAAATTGTATAACATTTTTCCTGTAGAAATGAAGCCCCCTCCTTTTGGAGCAAAGGTGGTTTTTGCTAGGGCTTTTGAAGTCGATTTTAGTTTAACACTTAGAGAAAGGAGATCCCCTACTCTAGAGCAGATACAAACATATGCTTTAGAAATTCAAGTTAATATGTCTGCAGCTCAGAAGGAAAAAGGGAAACAACCAGTCCAAGAGAAGGGGAAATCAAAAGAAGAATCATCACAAGATCAAAGAATTGAAGATATGACAAAGGTGATAAATTTTTTGTCAAATAAGCTAGTTAAGATGGAATTGGAAAGTAAAAACTCCCAAAGTCAAGTACAACAAAACCAAGGAGGATTTAACCCTCATTTCAGAAGACAACCCCTACAAATTTTGTAGAGGGAAAGAAAAGATCAGGACCAGGTTCAAGCACCATTGTATATAGAAGCAACACCCAGAGAGTCAACAGAAGATGACCAAAAGGAGGCAGAAGATAAAATATCTGCTATGTACACAATAGAAGAGGATGAAGAGGAATATTGTGAAGGAGAATATACTAAAGCTGAAGTATCTTTTGCTGAAGATGAGATGAACGAATATTGTAAAAAATTTGCATATTTTATGCAGGCTAAGTTGCACAAGAAGTATAATTTGAGATCAAGGAAAAGATCAAGGCTACAAGACATTGAGGGTAAACACCAAGACCCTGACCCTCCTCCAATGGCAACTCCACAACAAAAGGACCCTATAAAACAAGTCAGTAATGGGAAGCAACCTGTAAATTCAGTTAATAGAACATATGTGCAGCAGGGGGAACCTTCCCATAGCAAATTAGTTGATACTAATATTTTGGAGAGAGTTGTTCCTGTACCCGAACAAGCTAAAAATTCTAGAAAGAGTGAAGAATAACTTGAAAAGAATGTTAAACAAACTCATGCTTTCAGTTTGACTAAAGAGTTTGAGAAGGTAAAAATTCAGGTACCTCTTCTAGAATTAGCTAAAATACCAGTCTACAAGAAATAAATTTCAGAATTTATTAATCTCACACAGATTGAAGATATAAGTGACACTGTGAACTTACAAGAAGAGAATCCAGTGGTCACCTTTGGTCCTCATGCAGAAGAAGTATATTCTTCTGTTGCACCATTCTATATTTCTTTGTTGCTTCATAATTTTACTCTCCATAATTGTATGCTGGACTTAGGAGCATCCCATAATATCATGCCATTGTCTATTATGAAGGAACTAAACTTGCAGATTACCAAACCTTATAGGGACCTGTATTCATTTGATTCCAAAAGGGTGAAATGTGTTGGGTTAATTAAAGATGTAGTAGTTTCTTTGGCATAAATTCCAGCAAAGAGTATAGTCATGTATGTAGTTGTTGCTGACATTCCATCTTGGTTTGGAATGCTCCTGTCAAGATCTTGGGGAGAAAAGTTTGGAGGTGTTCTAAAATTAGATTTTACTTATGCTATCATTCTTATTTTCAATCGGGAAGAAAGGATATTTTACAGGGAAACAAGGTTCGTGAAGACCACTACCAAGAAAGATGCAAGAAATTCCCCTATTTATAGTCAAGAAACAAAAGATCTTCCATGTTTCATGCTGCATGAAGATGTAGAATTTGTTGAAGACACAAGGAAGCAGCTCTCTTCAATAGTTGTAAATAATGAACTACATTTAAAGAATATTTGGAAATTATATTTTGATGGTGCCTACTCCAAGGATGGCACAAGAGCTGGATTGTTGTTGATATCACCAGAAGGTAACCTCATGCCTTTTTATTTTAAATTAGAATTTGATTCAACAAACAACACAGCTGAGTATGAGGCCTTAATTTTATGCCTTCAAGTTTCTAAACAGATGGGAGTTCAGTGTATTTCTATTTTTGGTGACTCTGAATTGATAATAATATATATTAAAAATCATTGTCAGACCAAGCATCCGAGATTAAGATCATGCATAAATGAAGTATAAGATCTGATAGAGAGCTATTTTGAAGCCTTCAATCTTCGGTTCATTCCGAGGGAGGGGAATAGGTTGGCAGATTCGTTAGCAGTTGCAACTAGTACCTTCAAGCCACTAATGAATCTAAGGTTAAGGTATGAGATTGAAATTAGACATAGACCCTCTATTCCTGAAAATGTGAAACATTGGCAGGTGTTTGAAGATAATGATAAGATAAATCATATCTTGACAATGATTGGAAACTTTGAAGATGCAAATATGGATCAAGAAGAAGAACAGACAGAGCAGAAAGGAGAGATAAGAAACCTTAAGCAGTCAATAGTGGAGCAGAAGATTATCCAATTGAAAGATAATATACTCCCTAAAGGACTAGTTCCCCTTGAAAGACTATTTGATTCTAATGACGTTGTTGTTAATTCAAAGAAAATACATCAAGAGGAAGGGATGGAAGATTTTAATTTGGGAACTCAGCAGGAGCCAAATATGGTTAAATTATTCAAGGGTGTTCCAAAAAATGATAAATAAAGATACATTGATATTTTTAAGAAGTATATGGATGTGTTTGCTTGGTCTTATGAAGACTTGAAAACATATGATAAAAGCATAATACAACATAAGATCCCGTTTAAAGAAGGAATTAATCCACATAGACAAAAGCTTAGACATATTAATCCATTACTGTTAGCTCCAATTGAAAAGGAAGTGAAGAAATTGCTGCAAGAAAAAATCATAGTTCCTCTCAGATATTCAGATTGGGTTTCTAATCTAGTTCCAGTGAGGAAGAAAAATGGAGAGAGAAGATTGTGTGTAGACTTCAGGAATTTGAATAGAGAATCTATAAAGGATAATTATCCTTTACCTAAGATGGATTATGTCTTACAAAAAGTGGCAAGAGCTTACATGATTTCCATGATTGACAGATTCTCTGGGTATAATCAGGTGGCAGTGGATAAGGAAGATCAGAAAAAAGACAACTTTCACAACTTCCTGGGGTACTTTTATGTATGCAAGAATGCCATTTGGTCTTATGGATGCATGTGAGACTTTTAAGAGGGCCATGGACATGGTGTTTGTAGGTGACAAGTATGTGGTTATATATCTGGATGATGTAACGATTTTCTCAGGGTTAGATGATGAACACCTAGAACATCTGCAATTTTTTTTTGAAAAATGCAGGAAGTTTGGTCTGTCACTAAACCCTAAGAAATCTTGGTTTGCCTTAGAGGAAGGTAAATTATTGGGCCACATAGTTTCAAAACAAGGAGTGAAGATTGATCCAGCAAAGGTTGGAAGAAATTCAAACAATTCCTTTACTTAGAAGCACGAAAGATATTCAGAGATTTTTGGGAAAAATAAACTTCCTGAGAAGATTTGTACCAAAATATGTTGAGATTGTGAGAATTATAACTAACATGTTGAAGAAAAATGCAGAAGTGAGATGGGATAAAGAAGCAAGAGAAGAAATTTCCAGAATAAAAGAATCACTCCAGGAAGCTCCTATTCTAATAAGTCCTGATTATCAAAAGGTATTTCAAATATTTTCATTTGCTTCTCCCACTACTATTGCTGCTGTGTTATTGCAGAAAAATGAGGATAATAAGGAGCAGATAGTGGCATTCTTCAGCAAATTTCTCAGAGATGATGAGCTCAAATATAAAATTTTGGTGAAACAAGTGTATGCATTGGTCAAAGCACTAAAAGCCTTCAAGAATTATGTGTTACAATCCCAAGTAACCGCTCAAGTACCTAATTCTGCAGTTAAGGATGTGTTGGTTCAAAGTGACGTTAAAGAAAAAAGAGGAAAATGGATAGCTAAAATCCAGGAGTATGATTTGAACATTAAACCCACCAAGTTAATTAAAGGACATGGTTTATAAAATTTTCTAAGAGAAACAAATTTTCAAGAATTGGGAATTAACCTCCTGGCACTAGTAGATGGAGCTCACAATGAAGAAGGTCAGGATAAGCCCAAAACATGTATTCAATACAAATTTTTGTGTTCATATAGGTATAAATATGTTGTTCATTATCTATGTTTCTTTTCTTGTCCATATTCACTAAATAGAACCAAATATAGAGCTCTCAAGCTTAAATATTAGCCATATATCATAGTAGAAGCAAAGTTGTACTAGAAAGATCCTGCTGGTATTTTGCTATTGTGTTTAACTGAAGGTGAATCCATTGAGGTTATGAAGGGATATCATGACAATATCTGTGGAGGAAATTATATTTGGAAGGTCACAACACATAAAATCCTCAAGTCAAGTTTTTATTGGCCTACACTTTTCGCTGATGTGTACAGACTGGTCAGAAGTTGTCAGAAGTGTCAATTGTTTGCATAAAAGAAGAGACTTGCTCTGTTACCTCTCATTCCAATATTCATAGAAGAGCCTTTCAGGCAGTGAGGACTGAAATTTATTGGAGAGATCAATCCACCATCAAGTGGGAAGTTTGAATGGATTCTAACTGCTACTGATTACTTCACAAAGTGGGTTGAAGCAATCCCCACCAAGAAATAAAATGACCAAGTGGTGATGAAGTTTCTAGAGGAGAAATTCTTCAATAGGTTTGGATGTCCAGTCAAGATTGTAATGATAATGCTCAGGTATTTAATTTTTCTCGATTCATTAATTTCTGTCAAACATGTAATGTAATTTTGTCACATTCCACAACCTACCATCCACAAGGGAATAGATTGGCAGACTCTTCAAACAAGAAATTGGTCGGGATTCTGAAGAAAACAATCACTGAAAATAAAAAAGACTGGGAATCAAAATTAAAATTTCCTCTTCGGGCAGTTCGAGTAACTAATAGGAGGTCCAGTGGAAAATCACCTTTTGAGTTGGTATATGGAACTCAGGCATTGTTTCCTAGTGAATTGGCCAAACCAGTGGTTTCTTTCCTTCAAGAAGCTCAGGAAGAACCTAATGCTTTGGTAAGAATAATGAATAAGGTGATTGAGTTAAATGAAAACAGAGACAAAGTTAGAGATAATTTGATTATTTATCAAGCAAATATGAAGTCTATTTTTGACAGAAAGGCGAAAGAAATCCTCTTTCATGCAAGAGATTTAGTACTGATATGGGACACTAGGAGGGAGGATAAAGGAAATCATGGTAGGCTTGACCCTGTCTGGTATCATTTGTACGTAATTTTTGAAGCCATATCAAACAATACTTTCATCCTAGAGGATTTAGCTGGAGAATCTCTACAGTTGCCTGTGAATGGGCAATATTTGAAGCATTATTTTGAGCATTAAAAGTCAGCATTCCACCATTGTAAATACCGGATTGCTCATTGTTCATATGTCACCAAGAAATATTTGACTCCATGCCCAATGGATAAGGAAATAATCTGCGGTTCTTATCACTTTCATGGAAACAATCACTATCCCCAAGTGGAGCCAGATGTTGTGGCTCATTTGCATTTACTTTTGAAATATTTATCAAAACACCAAGAAAAGCATATATGTTAGAAGATGTAAATTTTTTTTTGTATGCCAAAAAAGAATTTTTGATTTATATGTTGGTGTATTAACATTTGTGAAGGCGGGTCCCTTGGTAGGACCCCTTATCGCAATCGAAGTTTGCAAAAAATATTTTCCATATTCATTTGTTACCACTCCTGACCGCCGACGCGATATTAAATGGGACCCTCCCCGCCACGTCACCTCTTCTCCGCGTATATCGAAACTTAAAAATTCCATTGCTGATCTCCAATCCCTGATATGTTATGAACACCGTAATGCAATTTGCGATAAGTTTTATATCCTTGATTGACATTTGTGATCGGCCACACCTTCAGTTGCCACGTCATCCCTATCTTTATCGCATATCACACATTGATCATCGCAAGCTTAGGAGGAATGACACTCATGAACCATGTTGGAATGCCAAAATGTGAAGTGCGACAAGGGCCAGATGTGATGTAGCTCAGAACTATGATTTAATATATTCCATATCGCACATCGCACATCGCAAGCTCAGGAAGAATGACACTCATGAAACATGTTGAAATGTCGAAATACAAAGTGCGACAAGGGCCGGACGCGATGAAACTCAAAATTATGATTTAATATATTCCATATCACACATTGCAGATTGCAAGCTCAGGAGGAATGGCACTCATGAAACATGTTAGAATGCTGAAATTCAAAGTGCGATAAAGGGACAGACGCGGTAGTTTTCAAAGGAAAATTTGAATTTATTTAAAGTCGAGGATTATGTGCAGTTGCATTGTTTTATGAAGAAACATGAACGCGGGCAGTAGACTTGGATAACACCCGACCACGTGCAAAAGGTTTTGTATGCCTTGTGCCTTGCAAATAAACAAAAGCTTGAACACAGCGGTGGTGGACTCGGGTAAGTGACCCAACACAGAGCAAAGGAGAAGAGAAGACGGAACGCTGCGGGCATGAGTAGAAGAGGTAGATTTAGGCAAAAGGGGACATAATAACATTGTTTGAAACATAGAGGCATAGGCAGAGTTTGGAAAAAGGAGAATATGGTGGCACTGTTGGAAACACAACAGTTGGGTCAAGTCGAGCAAAGATGCGTTATTACAGAAATGTTTGAATACCACATCAGAAACAGAAAAGACATGACAGCAAGCAGAAAATACAAATATTGAAATCTGGAAGAAATGCAGGGCAAGGATGTCCAATCTATCAGGGAGACACATCAACACTTCAGAAAGACGCATCAACAACAAATCAGATTCATCAAAAAGAATAATATTTCAAGTTTTAATTTGTTTTCTTTATTTTTTAATATCGAAGCTATAGTGATGTCCTCAATTGCAATGTAATGAGTAGTTTTAACAGTTTAGGTAGTCGAAGTAGTTTCAAGAAGTTATAACAGTTATGAATTGCTTTTGATACTTATTTTTTTGATGGGTGAATGAAAGAAGCAGCAAGTTTCTTGCAACTGTTGATGGTGATTCACGTTTCTTGTGTCATTTTATGTTGTTTCTTCCTTGAGTGAAGTGAAGTAAAGAAGCATATGGTCTCTGATTTACGTTTGAAAGTAAGAGTTAAATAGAATTAATAAGTTCTCCTTCTCTCCAACTCCTCTCCCTTCACAAATTCTCTTTGGAACTTAAAAGTAATAGTTTCTGTGTTTCTAGAATATTATTTTGATTTTCCTCTCTCTCCAAGAATTCTCTCTGAAACTTAAAAGTAATAGATTTTGTGTTTACATCATATTACTTTGAGTTTCCTCCAAAGTTCTTCTTTTCCATTCAGATATCAACAATTAATGGCATTGTAGAGTATTTCATTATACCAGATTATTCAGGGTTTAAAAGAATTAGTTTCCAAAGGCATTGAATGAAGACCACCTGATATAATTACTTTTGTGAAATTTAAAAAAAAAAATGTTTAAGCACTGATTCCATTCCACAGCCAAGGAATTATCCCTTAAGATACAACAAAGGATGTGAACATTGGAACAACGGACAAGCCTAAGATGGTCAAACTGTCCAAGTATTTATCTTCTGAGGTAAAATACAAGTACATTTATTTATTGTCTGAATTTAATGATGTATTTGCTTGAGATTATGCATACTTGAAATTTTATGATAAGAATATCATTCAGCACACCATTCCAGTCAAGCCTGACCAAAAGCCCTTCAGACAAAAGCTAAGAAGAATTAACCCGACGATGTTTCCGTCGATAGAGAAGGAGGTGATTTTTTTTTTAAGGCTGGAACTATTGTTCCCATAATATTTTATGACTGGATATCAAATCTAGTTCCAGTAAGGAAGAAAACTGGAGAAATTAGGCTTTGCATTGATTTTAGAAACTTAAATAATGTGTTTCTAAAGGATAATTATCCCCTTCACAAGATGGATCATATCGTACAGAGAGTGGTTGGGGCTTCCTGAATGTCACTTTTTGATGGATATTCAAGATACAATCTGATTTTAGTGCATGAGAAAGGCCAAGACAAAACTGCCTTTACTACACCTTGGGGCACTTTCAAGTATGCTAAGATGCCATTTAGGCTCAAGAATGCAGGGGCCACCTTTCATGGGGTGATGGACATAGTCTTTGCAGATGAAAATTATGTTTTCTTAGTTGTGTATCTTGATGATTTGACAGTTTTCTCTCATTCTGATGATGAGCATTTGTATCACTTGAGAATTGTACTTCAGAAGTGCAGGAAATTCAGGATTTCTCTCAATCTAAAAAAGAGTCTTTTTTCCATGGAGGAAGGCAAGCTTCTTGGTCATATCATCTCCAAATATGGTATGCGCATTAATCCTTCTCAGGTTGAGGCTATTCAAAAAATTGAATTTCCATGCAACAAGAAATAAATTTAAGCTTTCAATGGTAAGATGAACTTTTTAAGGATATTTATTCCAAATCTGGCTGAACATCTTCGAGAAATGACCAACATGCTAAAGAAATACAATGAGGTAAAGTGGTCCGAGGATGCCAAAAAGTATTTTAATTTAGTAAAGTTTTCCTTAACTACAACTCCTGTTTTGATTGCCCCGATTACTCCATCGACTTCATCATATTTTCATTTGCCTTGGAACATACCTTGGCTGTGGTTTTGATGCAAAATAAGGATAAGAGCGAGAAACCCATTGCATTTTTCAATCGTACCATCAGGGATGCTACCCTTAGATACAATATCATTGAGAAGCAAGCCTTGGCCCTGGTGCATTGAAGGATTTCAGAGTGTATGTCCTTCATTCACATATTCTAGCATATGTCCCTAATGCAACAATGAAGGATGTTCTTCTGTAGACTGATCAGGAAGGTAGAAGAGGGAAGTGGATAGTGACTATGTTAGAATATGATCTTGGTATTAAGCCTACAAAGCTGATCAAAGGTCAAGGTTTGGGTAAGCTCATGGCTGAATAAAATTTACATGCTCTTGATATCAACCTCATTTTAGTTTGTCCGATGAAGAAGATGACGATGCTCTCACACATGTATCCAATATTTTTCTTTCTTCTCCTTGGTATTCCAATATCATATATGTTATTTAGCATCTTAATCCTCCTCCAGGAATGTCTAAAATTAAGGGTAGGTCATTGAAGTTTAAGGCTTCCAAATACTGCATTTTGGAAAAAGTTCTTTATTGGAAAGACCCGAGAGGTATTTTGCTGAACTGTTTAGTAGAAGATGAAGCCAAAGAGGTAATGAATGATTTCCATAAGTGATATTGTGGAGGTCACTTGTTTTGGAAAACCACGGCTAATAAGCTGTTGAGGGCTGGATATTATTAGCCTACTCTTTTTGCAGATTTATATAAAACAATAACGAGTTGTTACGAGTGTCAGATATTTCAAGGTAAAAGAAAGCTTCTCTCGTTACCTTTGTAGCCTATTTTCGTGTAAACATATTTTCAGCAGTGGGGCCTTGATTTTATAGGAGAGATTCACCCTGCATTATCTACACAACATAAATGGATCTTAATGGCCACCGACTACTTCACTAAATGGACCGAAGTGATCCCAATGAGGCAAACAACATATTCAATCATTATTAAGTTTTTGGAGACTAACATTTTGTCTCGTTTTGGCTGTCCTCATAAAATTATTATAGATAATGAGACTGCATTCAAGTCAAAGAAGATGGGTGAGTTTTAAGACAAGTACAACATCAAGTTGGGGCACTCAATTGCATATTATCCACAAGGTAATGGATTGGTAGAATCTTCCAATAAATCCTTGATCAATATTATAAAGAATATGTTGGAGGAAAACAAAAAGAACTAACATAAGAAGCTTATTAATGATTTGTGGTCAGACACCGTGAGTAGTAAAAAATCACTAGGAATGTCTCCTTTTTAATTGGTATATGGAGTAGATACTGTTTTTCCTACATTACTTGCAGTCCTAGTTATGAAGTTGTTACAAAAAGCAGGAAGTGAAGGGAATGATGTACAATGTCGAATCAGTCAGATGATCCATCTTCAACAAAAAATAGATGAGGTCTTTCAGAACACCTCAAAGCTTCATAAAAAGATAAATAAGGTAAATGAACACAAGACAAAGTCATATGGTTTCAAGATTGGAGATGTGGTCCTCCATTGGGATACTAGAAACAAGGAAAAAGGGAAGCACATAAAATTTGAGAACCCGTGGAAAGGACCATACAAGATTTCAGCCTGCCACGGACAACATGCTTTCCTATTGGAAGAGATGAATGGAGAAGATTTCTTAATAGGAACAGTCAATGGTAGCCTCCTTAAGCATTATATTTTTTGATGTAGATTTCTGAAAATTTCCCAATTCCTTTGTATATATCAGTTTAATTTTTCTGCAAAGTGTGAAGCGGAGAATCATCGGAGCTTGGAGCCCGAGGTGAAGGCCATAAAGTTTCACTAGTTTTCTGTTGTTTTCAAAGTTTAGTGAAAGTCAAGTAAGTCTAGTTTTGAGTCAATTTATTATATCAAGTTTTGAGTATTCAGTTTGGTTTTTAACTTTTGACTCCATGCCCAATGGTTAGGCTACTTGGTCTACGGTGTTCTTGACACCTCCAAGGAGCTGCCATCCCCAACTGGAGCCAATGTTAGTGTCAGTTTTTTCATCCCATCGCCAATGATAAAATGGGATCTTATCATGTTCTAATAGGGTCCTTAAGTCTAATTTTTGTCATTACATTAGGTCATCATGCAAAAACTTGGTCACTAGATGTATATCTAGGTCTGTTTTTACTCCTTCCAAATTTTTACTAATTTTTGGTTCATTTCACCTCTCAGCTGAGTGTACCATAATTAAAAAGTTGTCATCATCATTACAATCATATTTATCATGGTTTCATTTAGTATAGAGTCTCCATTAGGTATTTAGGGTTCCAAGGTCATCAAATAATCATTCCATGCATAAATTCCAACAAGTGGAGGAGTGACATTAAAGTAATTTCATCAATATATTTGATTTTAAAGAAAAACTGTAATTTTATGTTCTTAATTTGTAATAATTACTTCAGAGTTCCAAGTAGCTGCAAATGCTCAAGTTCCACCAACAAATGTTCAAGGTTCCAGGAAGAAGTTCAATGTTCCAAAGCCACCAAAATTTCAAAGTTCAAATAATCAAGTTTCAAGGTTAAAAAACAAAGCAAATGAAAGGTTAATTTTGAAAAGGAAAATGTGGGTCCATGATCATTTAATGATTTTAATCAAAGTTTAAAAGGCCCTAAAGGACCAAAATACATTAATTATTACTCTTTAGCATTGAGCTCCCAACTTTCGAAATTCAAAAACCAATTTTTTACTTCAAGAAATTGAATTTCTGGTGCAACACTCCGCTTTTCTGGAGAACGTTGTGCTTTGTCTAGTGAAGCTGCGTTTTGTGCATTGGAGATCAAGAGTGATTACAAAGGGTTTCTTCAACTCTTCTATGGTCTTCACATGGTTTCAAATAAGTAACTATAGCCATTTCACCCCACCTTGCATAAGTTCTTTCATGATTATGGTCAAGAAATAATTCATCCCTCCATCGCTACGCTTTTATCAAAAGCACTGCGCTTTATGGTGTACATATTTTACTAGCCTACAAATTATAGGCTACGTATTATAACTACTTTACATATAAACTAATCCCTAAGACCCTAATTACCATCCTAATTTCATCTCCTAAATCCTATTCCCTAAAACCCTACCCATGCCCTGCTCTTTTCTAGGCAGCTAAACTATACCCCTATAATTAAATTCCCTAACCCATTTCCCTTGTTATTTTAACTTCCCTCCACCTCCCTAATGTCCGTAACACCCCTACACCATTCAATAAATTTTCCCACACCTATCCCAACTCCCTAACCCCATCATACCATTCCCTTTTCCTTTCCCCTCTCCCGTAGGGTTTCTAGCAAACTAAACACCATAGAGGAAGAGAGAAAGACCTACAACAAAGGAGGGAGAGTCTCAAGGTTTGAGCCATCAGACACTAGGGAGTTGATGTCATCACCCCTAGCAGTCAAATGCTTCCAACATGTGGGTTGTTATGAGTTTTGTGAAATGGTCGAAAGAGAGCAAAGACATCCATATTTGACTAGAGTCTTGATCACAAACCTCTAGAAAGACCAAGTCACCATTGCAGGGGTGAGATTCACCATTCTAACAGATATTATTCCAACAACAACATGGATACCTAATGTGGGTGAAAAGTGGTTCAAAACTCAGGAATTGGATGCCCAACTGTATCAACCCTACCTCAAAGTACCATACAAAGATTGTTGGGTCCCTATATTACTAGTGTAGTTCCTTATTGTTGTTAGTGTAGCCCCATTATTGTTATTGTTGTACCCTGTAACCCAAAATTTGTTATTATTGTGCCCTTACATTATTATTGTTAGGTTGGCTAGGATTATATTATGAACCCATGGACTCCTATATATAGAAGGAGGTTTTGTCATTTGTATCATCCAAGAATTGTTCATTTATGTAATGTAAAGGAGGTTTCCCCCTTGAAGTGGCTTATTTCTAAGGCGTTGATCTCTCTTCTCTTCTATTTTTGGAGCTGGTTTCATAACATTTGGTATCATAGATTTGTATTATAGGGTTTCTCTGCTCTAAATAGGTCATCGTGGAATTTTCTATATAAGGGTTTTGCTGCTCCAGATCTTGGTTCACAATATTTTTGGAGATATGACCTGTGGAAGTCAGGATTTTATCAGGCTCCCGAATTTCACCTAAACATGTCATCGTGGAGTTTTCATAATAAAATTTTTTCTACGAAGGTTCAAAAGCTGAAATTTTTACAAAGTGAAGCCAAAATCCTAAGGAACGTCGTGTAAAAATTTCAGATCTTGGTTCACAATATTTTCGGAGATATGAGCTGTGGAATTTAGGGTTTTTTCAGGCTCCCGAATTTCATCTCAAAGGGGTGACCGTGGGAAAATAATCATAACACTCTCTCTAAGGATCGGATCAGAATTCTATAAAAAGTGGCCGCAAGTACACAAACTGTAGTTTTTTATGTATCAATTTGAGAGCCGAAGGAGGAAACAATGACACATGGCACACCATACAAGTTCGCTCTATTGAACCAGTCCATAATTAGGTCATTGTGGGAGATTGGGAATAAATTTGTGTTGAAGAATCCAAATTAGGTCAGACCTATGGCATTAGAAAGAAGATTTAGAGGGCTAATGCAGGACCAAATTTCAAATATTGAAGATCCTAAATCACAGAGATAATTCAGTTTCAATATTGAGCTTTGCAAAAGCAAGTAAAAGGTGTGTAATTTTTTTTTTAATTGCATAAGCCTTGTTTGAAGAATCAGTTTGAATTGATTCCAAGGACATATTGTAGAATAGATATCAGTATTGGGTTCTAAAATGCCTCCTAAAAATAATTCAACACCCATTAAGCCTTTAGAAGGCTCTACTATGACTCATGAAGACAAAGAAGTGAAACATGATATATCAAAATTACATGAACAAGTGCACCAAATTTCACTCTCGCAAAGAGAAATAAAAAATGAAATAGAAATTTTGAAGAAAAGCTTGGAAGCTAAGATGGATGGTTTGAAGAAAGGCATGGAAGGTTTGAAGAATGGTATGGAAGCTAAGATGGATGGCATTGAAGTTGGCATGGAAGCTAAGATGGCTGACATGGAAGCTAAGATTGATGAAAAAATGGAAAATATGAAGAATGATCTAAAAGCAGACATGGCAGGTTTGACAAAGTTGATACAAGAAACTTTTCCTAATGGCGAAAATATAGTAGAGGAAACTTATGATGAGAAAAAAATAAATGTTAATTGTGATTTCATAAACTCTAATGTTGGATGGAAGACCCACCATATTCCAAAGATTGATTTGAGGAAGTTTGATGGCAAGGATCCCGTAACATGGATACTATAGATGGAGCAATATTTTGATCTCAATAATGTACAAAACACATAAAAGGTACACATTTCAACTTTATATTTAGAGCAAAATACAGTTGTATGGTATCGATGACTTTTCTCCAGTACATAAATTTTCACTTGGTCAATTTTTACGGAGAAAATGATAGCACATTATGAGGATACAAAGCGCAACACCTTTTTTAGCCAAATGAGAAATCTCAAACAAAAGGGTTCTATGGGGGAGCACATTGAGGACTTCCAAAAATTGAATACAAGGGTAACTGATATTCCAGAGGAACACAGGATTGATGTCTTCATAGGGACTTTAAAGAATAACATCCAACATGAGGTTCATGTTTGGGAACCTGATTCATTGGAGAAGGCATTCAGGTTGGAAAGAAAAATTGAATGTAAAATTATGGAAACAAGGAAGATGACCACTCACATCTATAAAGATGGAAGTGTTGCTACTCCTCGACTTCCACAACCTACAAAGTTTACACCACAACGATTGGAAGAAAAAAGAGAAAAAGGGCTTTGCTGCAGTTGTGATAGAAAATACACTAAAGGTCATCAGTGTGCTAAGAAGAAATTATTTTACAAGAAACTTCAAAAGAAGAAGATATACACCAGGAACCAACCCTAGAAGAAAAAGGAATGAGTCTGACCATATCGTGTAATGCATTGGCAGGAATTACCACTCCTCAGACTCTCAAGATAGAAGGACATATCAAGTAGAAAAATGTAATAGTGTTGATTGATTCGGGTAGTACCCAAAATTTTATTCATTGTAAGGTAGACAAGGAATTGAATTATTTCCTATACCCAACACCAGAATGTCAAGTGATGGTTGCAAATGGAGGAACTATAAATTTCTCTTGAAAATTCCATAATATAAAGCTAACCATGGGGGAATATGTATTGAATAGTCCAATGCTTTCCATTCCAATGGGAGGTTCTGATATTGTACTAGGAGTACAATGGTTACAATATTTGGGGACGATAGCTTTTAATTTTCAAGAAATTTTCTTGAATTTTTCTTCGGAAGGAAAGGAAGTCGAATTACGGGGTATTGCAGGGAAGTCGGGAAAGATAATAAGCTATAATGTCATGATAAAGATTCTGAAGAAAGAACAATGAGGCGTGATTTCAAAACTATTCTCACTAGAAGTTCCAACATCAAAATAATCTATTTCTCCATATCTCCAAAAAGTTTTGCACAATCATTCCAAGGTGTTTGAAACTATCCCAAAGGACTCCCACCTATTCGTGATCATGATCATGCTATTCATTTGATTCCAAGAAGTGTTCCTCCAAACCTCAGGCCTTATAGATATCCTTATGTCCAAAAGAGTGAAATTGAACGTATGATTGCAGCAATGTTAGAGGTTGGTATAATTCAACCTACTCAAAGTTCTTTCTCTACTCTAGTAGTATTGGTGCACAAGAAGGATGGATCATGGTGCATGTTTCTGGATTATAGGGAGCTCAATAAGCTCACTATTAAAGTTAAATTTCCCATTCCTGTGATTGATGAATTATTGGATGAATTACATGGAGAAATTTATTTTACCAAGTTGGGTCTTCATTCAGGTTATCATCAGATTAGAATAAAGACTGAAGATATTCTGAAAACAACATTTCAAACTCATAAGGGTCATTATGAATTTTTGGTCATGCCTTTTTGCCTTACCAATGCACCTTCTACATTTCAAGGATTGATGAATTCCATTTTCAAACCCTTCCTTAGAAAATTTGTGCTAATATTTTTTGATGATATACTAATCTACATCATGTCTTGGAAGGATCATGTTCAACATGTTGACAGGGTGCTCAAACTATTAGAGGAGAAACAATTATATGCAAAAAATACAATTGTTTCTTTGGAGTACAAGAGGTGGAATATTTGGGTCATATTGTATCTCACGAGGGTGTTAAGGTATACCCTAACAAAATTAAAGCCACTAAGGAATAGAAAGTCCCCACAACTAGAAAGCAGTTGCGAGGATTTCTCAGGTTAACAGGGCATTATCGAATGTTTGTTAAGAATTATGGGAGAATAGCAACATTATTGAAGAAAGATGCATTTTCATGGACTCCTAAAGCAACTAAGGCCTTTGAACATCTTAAAGAGGAAATGTGCCTAGCATCGATCTTAGTTATTCTAGACTTTACAAAAACCTTTATTGTGGAATGTGATGCCTCAAGAAATGGAATTGGTGTTGTTTTAATATGAGAAGGAAGACCCATTTCTTTTGATAGTTGTCAAATCAAAGGAAAGTATTTACAGAAAGCTATTTATGAGAATGAAATGTTAGCAATACTACATGCACTAAAGGAATGTCGACCTTACCTAATTGGAAGACACTTCAAGGTAAAAACTGATCATGATAGTCTTAAGCACTTTTTGGAAAAAAGAATATCTTCAGAAGAGCAGCAAAAATGGCTCACAACTTTGATGTTGGGTTATGACTTTGAAATCATCTACAAAAAAGGGAAGCTAAATGTTCTCAAGAAAGAATGAAGAGGTGGAAGCATTTCTTTGTGCCATTTCTATTATCCAACCAGATTGGATAATCGAAGCAAGGGATGAATGGAAGAAGGGTGGAGAAGTGTGGACACTCATTCAAAAGTTGCAACAAGATCCTAGTACATATGAAACATTTATTTGGAAAAATGATTCCTTATGGTACAAAGATCACTTATATCTTTGTAATAATTCCCAACTAAAACAAAAGATTCTGTTGGAATTGCACACTTCTCCTTTAGGAGGACACATGATTTTTAAAAACTTACCACAGGGTGAAGAAATAATTTTTTTGGGATGGCCTTAAATTTGATATTCAAAAGTATGTGGCGGAATGTTTGGTTTTCCAGAAAAATAAAGTTGAGACAATTAAGACCCCAGTTCTTATAAAACCTTTATCCATTCCAAGTCAACATTGGGAGGAGATTTCAATGGATTTTATCACAATTTTACCTAAGTCTGAAGGAAAGAGTGTCATCATGGTGGTAGTTGATAGAATTACCAAGTATGCACACTTTTGTGAATTATCTCATCCATTTAAAGCAAGTATAGTTGCTACTGCATTTATGGAAACAATTCAAAAGCTACATGGAAACCCAAAGATTATTGTAAGTGACAAAGATCCCATTTTTACTGGAAATTTTTGGACGTAATTATTTTCTTGTTTGGGTACTCAACTAGCTCATAGCTCATCTTATCATCCTCAATCCGATGGTCAAACTGAGATAGTGAATAAATGTTTGGAAGGATATCTTTGTTGTTTTGTATCTGATAAACAAACACAATGGGAAAAGTGGTTACCTATCGCTGAATGGTGGTATAACACTTCCTTCCATACTGCAGCAAAAATGACCCATTTATGGCACTTTATGGATATCATCCATCGTCCATCACATCATCTATAAGAGAAAATTCTAAGGTTAAAGTAGTGGAAGATCACATCGAGCATCAACAATAAGTTCTCCAACTCTTAAAGGATAAACTAAATTTGGCACAAAATCGAATGAAACAACAGGCATATCAACATCGCAACGAGATAAGTTTTGATATAGGAGATTGGGTATTTTTACGGCCACAACCATATAAACAAATGTCCCTCAAGCAATCTAAGAAGGATAATAAATTATCGCCAAAGTACTATGGTCCTTACAAGGTGTTGCAAAATATTGGTACTATGGAATACAAATTGGAGTTTCCTGCTTCTTTGTGAGTGCATCCAATTTTCCATGTTTCATGCTTAAAGAAGGTTATAGGTGAAAAACTTCCAGTTCAAACAATATTGCCAGAACTTGATGAGGAAGGAAAAATCATATTGGAACTTGAAGAAGTCAAGGAAACAAGAACTCGACAGCTACGAAATTGATCAATTTCAAAGTATCTCATCAAGTGGAAGAACTTACCCACTGAAGATTCTACATGGGAGGATGAGAATTTTATATAGAAGCACCCAAAGCTACTCAAGCGTTGAAGACAACACTTTTTTGAAGGAGAGGGGCATGTTAGGTCCCTATATTACTAGTGTATTACCTTATTGTTGTTAGTGTAGCCCCCTTATTGTTATTGTGTTACCCTTGTAACCCCAATTTCGTTATTATTGTGCCCTTACATTATTATTGTTAGGTCGGCTAGGATTATATTGTGACCCCATGGACTTTTTTATAGAAGGAGGTTTTGTCATTTGTATCATCCAATAATTTTTCATTTATGTAATGTAAAGGAGGTTGCCCCCTCGAAGTGGCTTATTTCTAAGGCATTGATCTCTCTTCTCTTCTATTTTTGGAGCTAGTTTCATAACAAATATAGCATCAAGAAAATCTTCCCATTTGGTTAGCTACTTGATAGGTTTGATCCCATGATGAAAATCATAATTAAGTATTTCACTTGCGAGGGAATATTATCCAGGCTATACAACTACCACATCAAGTTACTCATGCATTTAAATAGGGTAAAGCTTCTCAACATTCCATATTATTTGTATAGGAGAATTGACAAGATGGCCTACAAGGTACAATGCAGAGAATATGAGCTCCAATGAGCAATATTTTCCATCACTCATTAGAACCATTGCTCTTCACCATCTCAAACAGCTGAACATTGCATGGTAAACTTTTATTGAGGTAGAGGCCTTCACATCTCCATCCAACCAGCCTGCTAGACCTATTCCACCATCAACACAATTACACAAATAGAGGTTGGGTCATTTAGCAGGGATACAGTTAAGAAGATAAAAAGTGAAAAAGAGGTCAGAACTTATCAGAGAGGAAATAGGCAAGTGTTTTCTCCACAAATTGTGGAAGGGGACTTGCTTTCTACATCAACAAAGCAGAGATATTATAAGCAGCAAGAGACATTTGTACAAGAGAAAGAAGTCTTTCACCATGACATTGAGATGGTGGAATTGGAGTCCCAAGATGAACACGAAATCATAAAACTAGTCATCAAATAAAAAGATGCCAAATCAGAGAGCTACAAGATAATTTCGCAAGCTCCAAGTTTGTTATCTCCTTCCTTGAGCAAGAGAACAAACAATTAAAGGAAAAGAAAACACTCTAGGAAAAGGACCTGTTTAAGGCTACTAGGCAAGATGTTAAAGGAAAAGGAGCAGTTACCAGCGAGGATGAGGCCTAAACCACTAGGAAAGGACTGAGAACTAGGGGTCTTAAAGAGGCACTACAAAAGGAGAAATATGACAATCTCACTGTGAATGAGAGGATTGCTAAGGAGATATATGAAGACATGGAGTATTGGTTGAGCAGAGTAAATGACCACCTGGAGAAGCTCCTTCACAAAGCTAACAAGAATAATAAGATGATGAGGCACATGGCCCACCACTACTACACTAGAAACAAGGTTTGGAATATCAAATACAAGAAAATGAAAAAAAAGCTAAAAGAAACCCTAATCACCAAGAAGAAGAGGGGAAAATCCATTTGCTAGCTGATTCATCATTGATTACATAGAAAACATAGTTTTGAATTTACACAACAATTATGAAATTTTTGGAGAATTTTTTGGCATTTTTGAAATTTTGGCCAAATTTCACTAGCTTTGGCACAGTCTGACTGCAAAAAGCATAGCATGGGCCATGCTACGCTTTTTGTGGAGGCCTTCAAACGATGCAAACTCAGTTGGGATGGATATATATTGGCTTCTACATCACATTTTGACTCCTGGAAATCAAAATATCCGCTTTTGATAGGTGGAAAAGCTAAAAAACATCATAAAAAACACTTTTCTACCAGTTTTTTCAGCCACACGCTACACTTTTTGACCAGTTTTGGAAAAAGTGGTTTTCAGGAGCTTAACTCCATCATTTTCCCTACTTGACATTTTGGATAACTAGATAGGAATAAATTTTTAATGAGATATCTTGAGCTCAATTTGGACTTCAAAAAGGTAGTAAAAAATAAACTTGAAGGTCACACTGCGCTTTTCTCAGGGACACGTTGCGCTTTTTGCACTCATGTTGCGCTTTTTCCAGTTTGCTTGTTATTTTCAGAATTTCAAGTTTTTCTGAGTTGGTTGATAAATTTCATGAAATTTCACTAATGTAAATTTGTAAATAAAATTTAATTATGTCTATTATAGTTACTAAAGGTAGATACATCAAATAAAATTTGTATTTTTTGGTCAAGTGAATCAGTTTCACCAAAAAAAGGGAGAGTTTGTTGATCTCCCTAGTCATTAGGATTCTAGTTGAGGATTTGGGGGAATAACTACACAAGTCATGGATTCAACCCCTGAGAGTGGGGATAATTTTTTTTTTGGTCTATATGTTTCATTTTATTTTCCATTTGAATAGTTGGATGCCCTGGAATTTACCTTTGGCACACTTGTGTATTCAATGATTTTGGCAGGAACTAATAGACGAAGTTTGCAAATATTATGGTGGGATTCATGTGGTATGTATTTTAGCAGTGTTTCTTCTTCTGTTATCATATGTTTGAAAGTATTGTGCCTTCCATTTTCATTTACATGTTTATTGATTTCTAAGTTTTATAAGCAAAATCCATGATTTTGATGCTCTGTTTTAGAGAAGTTATTACAATTATGTTCACATTCTTATGATATAATATAATTCATGATTACCATGGTTGTTTTGAAACCCTATCAATATACAATATTCACCAGTATACATTTAAAGTGCTAAAGTGTATGCCTACCTTTCCCCATTACATTTATGCAAGTCTGATTTTCAAAGCCCTGACCTAGTCTTTTCTAGCCCTAATTCACCATCCAACACCAAATCCAAATCAAACAAACCCTAGAGCCTACTATACCTACCCTAAAATCTCCATGATCCAGTCAATTTTTTTGTGAATCTCATTGAGAGAGCCTTCTTAGCCTAGTAGGGCTAGCTACTAGGTCAAAGTGGTCTGCGGTTACCTTTGCTGGTCTCGTTCTCAGCCTTCAGAGATCCGGTGGAGTGCTAACATATTGGCGAACATACTGGGGAATGAAGGGACAAATCCTACCTGGTTGTACCATAATTTCATCAAATTATAGGTTTGTGGGTGATAGGTATTTGTCTTTGTGAAGGCTGATTTGAAAGTTGCAAAGAACCGAGTTGCGGAAACAAAGAACATTCTGGATTCGAGAAGGTACACTAGATCAAATCCAGATCCTCATCTAGTTTCTCTAGTTGAAGATCTAGAGAAAATTGTTTGGAAGAAGAGATCCCAACACTCAGAATTTTAGTTGAATCCTTCTTGATTGGTAAGATCTTCCTCGTTACCTGCAAAAGTTTTATCCCTCAATGACATACCTTTTGATTTGAAGTTTGAATTTTCTCTATTCCAATCAAAGTCTGAAACTTCACTATCTGAGATAGTATTTGACCCATTAAGACTATATGAATTAAAATCATTGTCTGAGGTAGCTTTTGATTCCTTGAAACTTTAATATAGTTTACTTTATGAAGAATCTAAATCCGAATTAGACTTTGAAAGAAAAGTCTGGAGTCAATTTGATAGGCTTGAAAATTTAGCTAATCAACTTCAATGCACATCTGAAAAATCCATCATCAAATACCAACAAGAGTCATTGTTAATTCCAACACAATCCCAATTGGTTTCTGCCTCCTCATCTACACCTTCTACTTCATTACCTTCTTAGTCAACCCCTTCCATTGTTACTCCTGCACTTCACTCAGCAGGATTCATGGCCAGATTTGCACCCATGATTCTACCTGCACAACTCAATTCCTTACCACAAGGCTATGACCAAAGATTCCCTCTATTTGATGAGAATTTTGAAATTAGTGCCAAACAATACTTAGTCAAAGTCATTTATTTCATTGACTTGGAAGAAAGAGATGATGACGATGCCAAGATGAGAATAATTGCCCAAATATTTTCCGAAGATGTTAAAACTTGGTTTAGATCTTTGACTGCAAATTATATAGCCACTCCAGACCAACTGATTGATGCATTCATAGCCCAATGGGAGGTGAATAAGAACCCCTGGTAGATTCTTTCTGAACATGGAAACCTGAAAGGGATCCAAATGAATCAGTTTAGGATTTCACTGCTCGTTTCAATTGAGTGTACAACTCAATGCCAAATGAGATAAAACCTCCTCTAGGTTTGGCTCTCTTGCACTATCTAGATGCCTTTAATCCAGATATGGCATACCAGCTCCGAGAGAGAAATCCAGCAATAGTAGAATACATGAAAATGAATGAAATCAGTGTGGAAGCAAGCTTGTCAATTAAAAATTCAAAGAAAAAGAGTGAGAGAAAGGTAACAATCAAAGAAGAAACATTCTCATGCTCTGATGTAAAATTGGATACTTTGATCATTACAATGGAAAGAATGGTTGACAGAATGTCTGTTACAGAAAAACAACTAGAAGCACAAGTTAGGAATCCTAATTACTGAGGTCAGCAACAACCTCAGTTTAGGATCAAACAAAGAGAACAAAAGGCTCCTAAACAGCCACCACAACAACATATTCGAACAACTTTGTAGCAGAATTATGCTCAAGGGGTTGTTGAGGAAGAAGATGAGATTGTGGAGGAAGATCACTTCTTTACAACAGATGGCCAACCTATATTCTTGAAAGAGGATGAATAATATATCGAGAATATGTGCCTAAAGATGAAGATTACATACTTCATAATGAACATGAGTGGGAGGTTCAGTCTGATGATTATCAACAGGGTTATCTAAATTCACTCAGCTCAGAACAGTTGAAATATTCATTGAGAAGTAGATATGTCCCTGTCAATCCTATTCAGAAGCAAGCATCCCAAAAAAAGTTTACTCAACCTAAGAAAAATCCTCAAGTTAATCAAAACAAAGGAAAGGAGCCTGAAAGTACAAATCAGATCAAGATTAAGCAGCCATCTACAAGCACACTGAGCAAAGAAAAATAAATTTAGAAGAAGGAAACTACAACAAAGGACTAACCCGACAAGAGAGATATCACCATTAAAGAGGTAGATAAGTCCAATTTTTTAGCTTAGAAAATGAAATATCTAAGTTAAAAGTCTTTATCCCTTTAATTGAGCTTGTAAAAAACAATCAATATAAATATCACGTGGCCAAAAAGTTGAAATTAGATCCTCTATCTAATTTGGTAAATGTTGAAGATGACTAAACCTGAACTCATTTTTGGTCCATCCATAGATGGCTAGTTAGAATATAGTGAATTTCCCCCATTTTATCCAAGTCTAAGAATTCATCAATGTGTCCTTCACAATGCCATGCTCAACTCTGGAGCTTCCCATAACCTACTACCGAAGGACATTATGGAGAAATCGGGCCTAGATATAACTCATCCTTACCATAATCTGTATTTTTTTGATTCTGGTATAGTTCATTGCATTGGTCTCATAAAGGATTTGGTAGTTTCCCTTGAACAAAACACAACAAATAATGTATTGATGGATGTGGTGGTAACTGATATACTGCCACGGTTTGGTATGTTACTATTAAGGTCTTAGGGAGTGAAGTTAAGAGGTACTTTGCAAATGGATTTCCCTTATGCCACCATCTCGGTTTTCAGACAATTGAGGAAGTTGTACTGTGAATAAAAGATGAAATACATGATTACTAGTAAATAGAAACCCAATAATCATCTTATTAATGTTGTACATACATATCTTGAATCATTTATTTTGTGTAATAATAGTGGTTTGAATGTTGTATATAGTCAGCTCATAGAAGTAGAAGAGATTCCAGAGATTTCCAATAGTGTTAGATAAATTTTAGATGAGGGAAAAGGCAATCTGCCTAGTTCTTCAGAGCAATCATGAGATAATTTAGAAAAAGTTTCAGAACAGATTGAAGAAGTGGCCCGAAAATATGAGACAAAAAAAAATACAAATTTCCAACATCTTGATGATGAGAATGGTCTTTGGACCATAGATTTTGATAGTGCCTTAGGGAAAGATGGGGCAAGCATCAGAATTTGGATCCGTAGTCCTCTTCATCAGTCGGGTAAAGTTCCAAAAAGTGTAAGATTATGTTAATATAATTTGGCTTTCGATTGTTCTAACAATGAGGATGAGTACGAGGCATTGATTACCGGCCTCAAAATCCTGAAAAAGTTGGGTGCAAGAAGGATTTATATTTATGGCGACTCTGAGCTTGTGATTAAACATGTAAAAGAGGAATATTAGGCCAAACATCCATGAATGAGAGTGTATAGAAATGATGTACTGGATATCCTAGGATGTTTCCTGAATATACATTGTCAGTAGTACTGAGAAGTCAGAATCTTGTGGCAGATTCAATTCCTACCACAACAAGTAATTTCAAGATTCCCATATATTCTAATAAGAAATTTGAAATTCAAGTTAAACATAGGCCAAATTTCCTTGACAACTTGCAGTATTGGCAAGTGTTTTGGGATGAAAAACAAGTAAAAAATTTTCTGAAAAATGAAGGTGAATTTGAGAATTATTTTATTGATGAAGTTTATGAAAAATATGATCAAGTCATCGAAGCCACTCAGGTTGATGTAATACAGTTGAAGGATAACAATATTCTTATAGGCCTTGCACCTTTGGAAGAATTGTTTGATTAGGATGATGTTTCTAGGAAGCCGACCTTGGTTCCTACTGAGAAAGGTGTTGAGTATGTGAACATCAGAACAATGGACAAGCCTAAGATGGTAAAACTATCCAAGTCTTTGTCTCCTGAGGTAAAAGACAAGTACATTGCTTTATTTTCTAAATTTTATGATGTATTTTCTTGAGATTATGCAGACTTGAAAGTTTATGATAAGAATATCATTCAACATACCATTCCAGTGAAGCCTAACCAAAAGGCCTTTAGAAAAAAACTAAGAAGAATCAACTCGAGGATATTGTCATCGATAGTGAAGGAGGTGAAATTTTTTTTTAAGGCTGGCATTATTGTTCCCATCAGATTTTCTGATTGGATATAAAATCTAGTTTCGATAAGGAATAAAACTGGAGAAATCAAGCTTTGCATTGATTTTAGAAACTAAAATAAGGTGCCTCTAAAGGATAATTATCCCCTTCCCAAGATGGATCATACCCTACAGAGAGTGGTTGGGGATTCCAAAATGTCGCTTCTTGATGGATATTCGGGATATAATATTTTTTTGTGCATGAGAAGGACCAAGACAAAACTTCCTTCACTACACCTTGGGGCACATTCAAGTATGCTAAGATTCCATTCGGGCTCAAGAATGCAGGGGCCACCTTTTAGCGGGTGATGGAAATAGCCTTTGCAGATGAAAAGGATTTTTTCTTAGTTGTGTATCTTGATGATTTGACAGTTTTCTCTCATTCTAATGATGAGTACTCGTATCACTTGAGAATTGTATTTCAGAAGTGCAGGAAATTCAGGATTTCTCTCAATCCCAAAAAGAGTCTTTTTTCCATGGAGGAAGGCAATATTCTCGGTCATATAATCTCCAAATATGGTATCCACATTGATCCTTCTCGGGTTGAGACTATTCAGCAAATTGAATTTCCACGCAGCAAGAAATAAATTCAAGACTTCAATGGTAAGATGAATTTTTTATGGATATTTATTCCAAATATGGCCGAAAATCTTTGAGAAATGAACAACATGCTAAAGAAATAAAATGAGTTAAAGTGGTGTGAGGATGCCAAAAATTCTTTTAATTCAGTAAAGTTTTCCTTAAATACAACCCCTGTTTTGATCAGCGCTGATTACTCCATTGATTTCATCATATTTTCATTTTCCTCCGAACATACCTTGGCTGCGGTTTTGATGCAAAATAAGGATAAGACAGAGCAACCCATTGCACTTTTTAGCTGTACCATTAGTGATGCAGCCCTTGGATACAATATCACTGAGAATAAAGCCTTGGCCCTGGTAAAGGCATTGAAGGATTTAAGAGTGTATGTCCTTCATTCACATATTCTAGCATATGTCCCTAATGCAACAGTGAAGGATATTCTTATGCCGACTGATCCAGAAGGTAGAAGAGGGAAGTGGATAGAGGCTATGTTATAATATGACCTTGAGATCAAGCCTACAAAGTTGATCAAAGGTCAAGGTTTAGCTAAGCTCATGGCTGAATCAAATTTACATGCTCTTGATATCAACCTCATTTCAGTTTGTCTGATGAAGAAGATAATGGTGCTGTCATACACATATCTAATATTTTTCTTTATTCTCCTTGGTATTCAAATATCATATATGTCCTTCAGCATCTTAATCGTCCTCCAAGAATGTCTAAAAGTAAGGGTAGGTCATGAAAGTTGAAGGCTTCCAAATACTGCATTTTGGACAACGCTCTTTATTGGAAAGACTTGGGAGGTATTTTTCTGAACTGTTTAGTAGAAGATGAAGCCCAAGAGGTAATGAATGATTTCCATAAGGGATATTGTGGAGGTCACATATTTTGGAAAACCACAAATGTTAAGGTGTTGAGGGCTGGATATTACTGGTCAACTCTTTTTGCAGATTTATATAAAACAGTGATGAGTTGTCACGAGTGTTAGATATTTCAAGGTAAAGGAAAGCTTCTCCCATTACCTTTGCAACCTGTTTCCGTGCAAGCACCTTTTCAATAGTGGGGCCATGAATTTATCAGAGATATTCACCCTGCATCATCTGCACAGTATAAATGGATCTTAACGACCACCGACTACTTTACTAAATGGATCAAAACATAATCAATCATTAGTCAGTTTTTGGAGACTAACATTTTGTCTCGTTTTGGCTGTCCTCATAAGATTATTATAGATAATGTGGCTGCATTCAAGTCAAAGAATATGGGTGAGCTTTATGACAAGTAAAACATCAAATTGGGGCACTCAAATGCATATTATCCACAAGGTAATGGATTGGAAGAATCTTATAATAAATCCTTGATCAATATTATAAAGAGAAGTTGGAGGAAAACAAAAAGAACTGGCATAAGAAACCTATTAACGATTTGTGGGCAGACATGGTGAGTAGTAAAAAATCAATAGGAATCTCTCCTTTTAAATTGGTATATGGAGTAGATACTGTTTTTCCTACATCACTTGTAGTCCCGGTTATGAAGTTGTTACAAGAAGCAAGAAGTGAGGAGAATGATGTACATCACCGGATCAATTAGATGATCCATCCTCATCAAACAAGAGGTGAGGTCTTTCAAAAAACCTCAAAGCTTCATGAAAAGATAAATAAGGTATATAACCGTGAGACAAAGGTGGATGATTTCAAGAGTAGAGATGTGGTCCTCCTTTAGGATCCTAAAAACGAGGAAAAAGGGAAGCATAGAAAATTTTAGAACCCGTGGAAAGGGCCATACAAGATTTCAACATCTTGCAGACAACATGCTTTCCTATTGGAAGAGATGAATGGAGAAGATTTCTTAATAGGACCAATCAATGGTAGGCTCCTTAAGAATTATATTTTCTGATGCATATTTCTGAAAATTTCCCAATTCCATTTCATATATTAGTTTAATTTTTCTGCAAGGTGTGAAGCGGAGAATCATCAGAACTTGGAGCCCGAGGTGAAGGAAAAAGTTTCAATGATTTTATGTTGTTTTCAAAGTTTAGTCAATGACAATTCAGTTCAGTTTTGATTCTGTTTATTATATCAAGTTTTTAGTATTCAGTCTATTTTTAGCTTTTGAATCCATGCCCAATGGTTAGGCTACTTGGTCTACAGTGTTCTTGACACCTCCAAGGAGCTTCCATCCCCAATTGGAGCCAATGTTAATGTCAGTTTTTGCATCCTATCACCAGTGATAAAATTGAATCATATCATGTTCTAATAGGGTCCTTCAGTCAATTTTTTGTCATTTCATTAGGTCATCATGCAAAATTTGGTCACTGGATGTAAATCTAGGTCTGTTTTTACTGCTTCCAAAGTTTTACTAATTGATGGTTCATTTCACCTCTCTGCTGAGTGTACCATCATTCAAAATTTTTCATCATTATTACATTCATATTTATCATGGTTTCATTTAGTCCAGAGTATCCATTAGGTCTTTAGGGTTCCAAGGTCATCAAACCGTCATTCCATGTATAAATTCCAACAAGTGGAGGAGTGACAATAAAGTATTTTCATCAATAAATTTGATTTCAAAGAAAAAATGTATGTTCTTAATTTGTAATAAGTACTTCCAAGTTCCAAGTAGCTTCAAAAGCTCAAGTTCCACCAGCAAATGTTCAAAGTTCTAGGAAGAATTTCAATGTTCCAAAGCCACCAAAAGTTCAAATTTCAAGTAATCAAGTTTCAAGGTTAAAAAAGAAAGCAAATGAAAGGTTAATTTTGAAAAGGAAAATGTGTGTCCATGATCATTTAATGATTTTAATCCAAGTTTAAAAGGCCCTAAAGGACCAAAATACATTCATTCTTACTCTTCAGCATAGAGCTCCCAACTTGCCAAATTCAAAAACCAATTTTTTACTTCAAGAAATTGAATTTCTTGTGCAGCGCTGCGCTTTTCCAGAGAACGTTGCGCTTTGTCCAGTGAAGTTGCGTTTTGTGCATTGGAGGGCAAGAGAGATCGCAAAGGGTTTATTCAACTTTGCTACGGTATTCACATGGTTGCGAATAAGTAAGTATATCCATTTCACCCCACCTTTCATCAGTTCTTTCATGATTATGGTCAAGGAATAATTCATCCCTCCATAGCTGCACTTTTCTCAAAAGCACTGCGATTTATGGTGTACATTGTTTTAATAGCCTACAAACCCTATGCTCCTTAACCTAACTACTTTAAATCTAAACTAATCCCTAAGAACCAAATTCCCATCCCAATTTAATCTCTTAAATCATATTCCCTAAAATCCTACCCCTACGCTGCACTTTTCTATGTAGCTAAACTACACCCCTGTAATTAAATTCCCTAACCCATTTCCCTTGTTATTTTAACTCCTCTCCACCTCCATAAGGTCCCTAACTCCCCTTCACCCTTCCCTAAAATTTCCCACACCAATCCCAACTCCCTAACCCCATCATCCCATTCCCTTTTCCTTTCCCCTCTCCCCTAGGGTTTCTAGCAAACTGTGACACCATGGAGGAAGAAATAAAGTCCTAAAAAAAAGGAGGGAGAGTCTCAAGGTTTGAGCCATCAGACACTAGGGAGTTTATGTCATCACTTCTAGAAGTCAAATTCTTACAACATGTGGGTTGTTATGAATTTTGTGAAATGGTTCGAAGAGATCAAAGCCATCCAGATATGAGTAGAATCTTCATCAAAAACCTCTAGAAAGAACAATTCACCATTGCAGGGGTGACATTCACCATTTCAAAAGATATTATTCTAGGTGCAACAGGGATACCTAATGTAGGTGAAAATTGGTTCAAAACTCAGGAATTGGATGCCCAACTATATCAACCCTACCTCAAAGCACCATACAAATATAGCATCAAGAAAATGTTCCCTTTTGGTCAACTAATTGATAGGTTTGCTCCCATGATGAAAACCATAATGCAGTATTTCCCTTGCGAGGGAAGATTCTCCAGGCTATACAACTACCCCATCAAGTTACTCATGCATTTCACTAGGGTAAAGCTTCTCAACATTCTATATTATTTGTACAAGAGCATTGACAAGATGGCCTACAAGGTACAACACAGAGAATATGAGCTCCAAATGAATAGTATTTTCGATCACTCACTTATCAAAATCATTTTTCTTCACCATCTCAAACAATTGAACATTTCATGGGAAAATTTTATTGAGGTAAAGGTCTTAACATCTCCATCCAACCAGCCTGCTAGACCTATTCCACCATCAAAACTAGTTACAAAAATAGAGGTTGGGTCATCTAGCAGGGCTACAGTTAAGAATATCAAAAGGGACAAAGAGGTCGGAACTTATTAGATAGGAAATAAGCAAGTGTTTGCTCCAAAAATTGTGGAAGGGGCCTTGTCTTCTACATCAGCAAAGTAGGGATATTATAAGCAGCAGGAGACAATTTTCCAAGAGAAAGAAGCCTTTCACCATGACATTGATAGGGTGGACTTGGAGTCCAAAGATGAACATGAAACCCTAAACCTAGTCATCAAAAAAAAATATGCCAAAATCAGAGAGCTACAAGAAAATTTGGCAAGGTCTGATTTTGTTATCTCCTTCCTTGATCAAGAGAAAAAACAATTAAAGGAAAAGAAAATACTGTTGGAAAAGGACCTGTTTAAGGCTACTGGGAAATATTTCAAAGGAAAAGGAGTAGTTATCAGTGAGGATGAGGCCTAGACCACTAGGAAAGGACCAAGAACTAGGAGTCTTAAAGAGGCATTGCAAAAGGACAAAGATGACAAGTTCACTGTGAAGGAGAGTATTGCTAACTTCTAAGGAGATATATGAATACAGGGAGTATTGGTTGGGCAGAGTAAATGACCACGTGGAGAAGCTCCTTCACAAAGCTAACATGGATAATAAGATGTTGAGGCACATTTCCCAACACTACTATACTAGAAACAAGGTCTGCAATATCAAATACAAGAAATGCAAAACAAGCTAAAAGAAACCCTAATCACCAAGGAGAAGAGGGGAAAAATCCATTTTCTAGGTGATGCATCATTGATTGCATAGAAAACCTAATTTGGACCTTACACAACAATTTTGAAATGTTTGGAGAAGTTTTTGGCATTTTTGACATTTTGGCCAAATTTCACTAGCTTTTGCAGAGTATGATAGTAAAAAGCGTAGCGTGGGCCACGCTACGCTTTTTGTGGAGGCCTTCAAATGATGTAAAATCAGTTGGTATGGATAGATATTGGATTCTACATCACATTTTGACTCCTGACAATAAAACATCTCAGCTTTTGACCGGTGGAAAAGCTAAAAACATCATAAAAAATATTTTTTCTGCCAATTTTTTTAGCCACACGATATGCTTTTTGACCAGTTTTGGAAAAAATGTTCTTTCAGGGGCTTAAATCCATCATTTTCACAGCTTAATGAAATTTTGGATAACTAGATAGGAACAAATTTCCAATGAGCTAGCTTGAGCTCAATTTGGACTTCTAAAAGGTAGGAAAAAATTAACTTGAAGGTCATATTGCACTTTTCTCAGGGACACACTGTGCTTTTTTCACTCACGCTGCACTTTTTCGAGTTTGCTTGTTATCTTCAGAATTTTGAGTTTTTCTCGGTTGGTTGTTAAATTTCATGAAGTTTTACTGATTTAAATTTGTAAATAAAATGTAATTATATCTATTATAGTTACTAAAAGAATTTGTAAATAAAATTTAATTATATCTATTATAGTTACTAAAAGTAGATACATCAAATAAAATTTGCATTTTTGGGTTAAGTCAATCAGTTTCACCAGAAAAAGGGAGAGTTTCTTGATCTCCCTAGTCATCAAGATTCTAGTTGAGGATTTTGGGGAACAACTCCAAGGGTCATGGATTCGACCCCTGAGAGTGGGGAGAAGTTTGTTTTGGTATATACCTTTAATTTTCTTTGACATTTGAATGGTTGGATGCTGTGGAATTTACCTTGGAACACTAGTGTATTCAGTGATTTTGGCAGGAACTAATAGACATAGTTTGCAGATATTGTGGTGGGATTCATGTGATATGTGTTTTAGAAGTGTTTCTTCTTCGGTTATCATATGTTTTAAATTATTGTGCCTTCCATCGTCATTTACATGTCTTATGTGATTTATTTTTATGTTTGATAAGCAGAATTCATTATTTTGATGCTCTGTTTTGGAGAAGTTATCATAGTTATGTTCACTTTCTTCTGATATAAATGAATTCATGATTCCCATGCTCATTTTGAAACCCTATAAATCTACCATATTCACCAGTATACCTTTAAAGTGCTAAAGTGTGTGCCTACCTTGCCCCATTACATTTCTGCAAGTCTGATTTTCAAAGCCTTGACCTAGTCTTTCCTAGCCCTATTTCACCATCCAACACCAAATTCAAATCAATCAAACCCTATAGCCTTTTATACCTAGCCTAAAATATCCATGATCTAGTCAATTTGGCTATGAATCTAATTGAGAGAGCCCTCTCAACCTAGTAGGGCTAGCTACTAGGTCAAAGTAGTCTATGGTTACCTTTGATGGTCTCCTTCTCACCCTTCAAAGATACGGTGGAGTGCTAACACCACCAACATTACACTTTATTGGAAAGTTAGCTATTCTGATGTCAACAAATATTACAATAGAAAAATATGTTGAACCAGGCATGCCAATTTTTACAATTCTTATCAATAATATTTCTATTCTGAATAATTTAATTAATTTATGTGCAATTATTAATTTGATGACAATGGAAACAATGCAAGATTTGAATATATCAAACCTTTGACCTACACCCACAATACCTGAGCTAGCATGTGTATCTATGGTAAAGCTTGAAGGTGTGGTTGATTATATTATTGTGTCTGAGGATTCATGATAATTTCTTATTGATTTTGTAATTATTTAACCCAATGTTAGTTTGGGAGGACATATCCTAGTCCGTGGAAGACCTTGATTGGCCACAGTTGATGCTTTCATTAGTTGTATATTAGGAAGAATGACTATTTCAAAAGGAAATGAAATTAAACAAGTTACATTTTATCCTCTTGCTAAATTTTTAAGTGAATTGGAGCAAATGTCATGGTTTGAAGAGACAAATTCTAAGGAAGAAACTATTCAACCTCTTCAAATTATTGTTCAAACTATTAAATGATGATGAAATTTTACTTAATCACTTTATTTCTAATATGAATGATATAGAACACTTTATAATTCTCCAAAAAAATTATAATTATCTTTTCAAACAAAGTTTTCAAGAAACTTCGAAAATGAATTATTTACAATTTGTATTTCAAAAAATATTTATTTTAAAATCGTTGTCAAATTCCCATAATAAAATCATTGAAATTTACCTTGGAATTCGTATAAACATTAAATCTATTTTGGAAGAATCTCATGAACAAAAATTAATTCAATTATCACAAAATTATTTCAATGCATTTTCCAGGTAATTCACAGATATGAAAGGTATCCATCCATATACTTTCACACATCATATTTATATAGACGAGAATGTTAAACATGTTAGATAACCATAGAAAAGAATAAACCTAAAGTTGAAAACATAGTAAAAACAGAACTTCAAAAATTAATAAAAGTATACTTTATCTATCATATCACTAACAATTAGTGGGTTTCTCCCTTAGTGGAAGTACCTAACAATAATGAGAAATGGTGAGTGTGTGTATATTATTGGGAATTAATCAAAGAAACTCTTAAATATCATTTTCATTTACCTTTTATGAACTGAGTCCTTGGCAATAAAAAAGAAATAAGTTATTTTCTTTCCTCCATGGATTCAGTGTCTATAATTGGATTAATATAACCTCACAAGACCAGGACAAAAATAAGTTCTTGGAGAACATATGCTTATAAATTACTTTCCTTTGGATTATGCAATGCACTTGCTACATTCCAAAGTGCAATCCTAGCTATTTTTTTTGATTTTATACATGACTGTGTAGAGGTATACATGGATGTTTTTTCAATATATGGAGAGTCTTCAAAAAAACTTTATTTAATTTGGGGAAAGTTCTAATAAGATATTTAGAAACCGATTTAGCCCATAGTGATGAAAAAAACTTTATGTTACTAACTAAGTGAAGTGTACTAGGGCATTGATAGTTTCTTCAATTATCTCTAAATTACTTAACAAATAAATCATAAACTATGCATTTAATTATCAATCTAATGTTCGTACGAAACTTGAATTTTTTTTGCATTGTATATAATAGTAAAACTATGTTAAGTGTCAATGAGGTTGTAGTATCCTTGATGAGTGTTTCAGAACAATATTAATGTTCTTTTGCAATTCACTGAGGAAAGAAAATGACACTTGCAGGAAATTAAAGGTCGCACTTGCATAATTAAAATAACACACTTCTACCTAATGAGCTTAGGAAGCTTAACATTGTAACATCCAACATAGGTAGAAAAACTAATATACTTTTGCAAGAAACAAAATAACGTGCTTCTACCTAGTGGGTTTAGGAATCTTAATGCTATAACCCCAACATGAGTAGAATAAACCGCATAGGAGAAAATTAAATCACACAATAATTAAAGTGGTGACATTCTCAAGGTTTTTTATGATCATTATCCCTACAAAAAATATGCGTACGAAATGGTGGAATGTTGACAAATTGTTCTATACAAAATCGAATCCAATAAGGTTCATTAATTATGACACCGCAAGTCAGGAAAAATAATTAATTGAAGCACAATCTTCAAAAACAAAGTAAATTAGTTGTCATATGAATGTGTTACAGTAGCATAAAGAAGTAGGGTTACTTATTAGATTATATACTTGCAATAGCATAAAGAAACATAATTTCTTATTAGATTATCAAGTTGCGACAACATAAAGAAATGGAGTTACCTATCATATTAGTAAGTTGTAGTAGCAAAAATACATTGAGTAATTACTAGTTTATCATAAATATAAATGAAACTAGAAATTAATGTACATGGTTACAGGAAATTGCTAACTAAGGAGGGGCACCTACCTCCTTAGGAGAGGCATTGTTTTAAGGAAGCAATAAAATGCCTAAGTTAGTAGCACACCATATGCAAAATTTGTTAATTTTGGTAGCTAAGTGAGAACTTCCAACCTTGGGACTAGATTCCACTTTTCGAGAGGACCAAATTTTACTATTGAAGCGCTCAATTTGGACAAGGGAAAGTGTACTTATGAAGAAAATTCCAAATATACACATTTGGACAGGTCAGCCCTAACAGGAAATTGGTCACCCTTGGAAGCCTATAAATACAAGTGACCTCAAGCTCATTTGGAAATCACCAATCATATTCTTATTCTCTTCTTCATTGATTGGTTTGCATAGGTTTGAGTCAAGTTCAATGAAAGTGGTTCGCACATGTCTGAAAATACACAGTCCAAAGCTCGCACGTGTTCTAGGGTTTTAGGTCTCAGCCATAGGCTCGTCAAAGGAATTTTTTGGCTATAACCGTAGGCCAGCAAGCTAAGGGTGCATTTGGAAGGTATCATCTTCATGCATAACTATTCCTCCATGCAGTTGGGATCTAGGGAAAATTTTTGACTTTTGACCATTGTTGGCCATTGTTGACCGCAGTTGACCGAATATGGGAAAAATTGTCTCTGATATATATTGATGTTGGGAACATATTTATAAATATTGTTGGCTTAATTTTACTGCATCATTTTTTATTGGGCTCATTTTATTCTTTGTTGAATATTTTATGACAATCCAATAGAAGAAGAATTTTCAGGGTTTTCCCCCTTGTGAGGTTTTTCATTGGTCATTGAACAAATCTAGTGTCTCTTGTTGATTGTTTGATTGTCTCTTTTATCATTTCATTTACTGTTCTATCTTCAATTATTGTTGATGATTGGAAATATTAACTGTTATTGAAAGGGTTGCTAATTGAAGAATTGAATTGGGCTAAAATTAATTGAAACAACATAGAGCAGTGTGAAAATTAACATGGTATCAGAGCTAAGGTGAAGGAAAAGCCCAAAAAGAGTCAAGAATTGAAGCAATCATCTTTGTAAAGTTGAAGGAGCCTATCTAATCAAGTAAATATTTCTTCCTCTTTCTTCAAGGAACATGATAATTTGGGTGACTCATCTAACTTTTCTGTATGGAATATCAGGATGGAAATCATAGCTAACAACAATGATGTTTTGGAAAACATTGAAAGAAAAGTACCTGATCCTCGAGAGAATGCTTCCACTGCTTCCAATAACAAACACAAGAAAGGTGAGTTAAAATAAAAGCAAATTATAACTGATGGTTTACAAGTTAGTCTACTTGCATATGTTGTAAATTTGAGAAAGTATAAGGATATGTATTATAAGATATCTAGCATGTATGAAGTCAAAAATTTGAATAAAATCATCTCCTTAAAATATCAACTCAAATACATGAAGATTAACAAGGGAGAATCTGTGAAATCCTACATTATGAGGATATCTTGTCTTAGATATTAATTGCAAATATTTAGGGATATTGTGCCTGACAAAGACTTAGTGATTGTAACTCTTATAGGTCTCACGCTCATTTCGGAAACCTTCATTACCACCATAAGCAACAACAATGCCTTCCCGTCATTTGATGAGTTTATTGGAGAGCTCACTCAAGAAGAATGAAGGATGATATCTAGAGGAAGGATTCAAAAGCATGAAGAGGGAGAGCTCGTTGCATTCGTCACTCAATACAAGAAGAAGAAAGGAAAATGAGGTCCATCAAATTCAATATATACTCCACCTAGAAATGAAAAGAGAAGGGATATAGAACATTATATCACTTTGAATGCTACAATTGTCACAAGAACGATCATTATGCTTGAGATTTCCTTAAGAAGAGAAATGGTCCATGCTACAACACTAGAAGCAACAACAAAAGGTTTGATGATCAAAGAAGAAGAGATGACCTAAGGAATGATCACAATGGAAGAGATGAAATCAGAACAAGATATGACCCAAGTGACCATGAAGAAGATTGTTGTCCTCAAAATAAGTCAAGAAACTCCACGTATGAAAATAATGTTGGCAAAAAATTTTAATATATTCCTATTTCTTCCCTTATTAGTTCCTCTCCTCCATATTCATGTGATAGTTGGTCGGTAGAAAGTGGGGCCACACATCATTTCTCTCTATATAAGGAATTTCTCTCTAATTTGATTGAGAGGGAGTAGAATTTGAAAATTGTTCTTTTATACAACTCCACTCATCCCATTTAAGGCTTTGGGTCTGTCAAATTCCATTTGGAATCTGGGGAATCTGTTGTGCTCCATCATGTGATGTATGTCCCAAGATTGAAGAAGAATTTGGTATCAATATCTGATTTGGAAGACAAAGGGATGAGGGTTTCCTTCATCAGTGGAAAGGTTCTTACTTGGCATGTTGCATAATCTATGAGAGATGCATTTACATTGGGATTGAGATTTGAAGGACTCTACATGGTTACTGGAAGACATCTTTTAGAATTGGCCCATGATATAAATCATCTAAGCAAGCTATGGCACTGATTTACATTATGATTCTCTTCCATAATTGAAGAAATCGGTTTTTGGTATTCCCTATGTTCAATCTCAACATGATGGAGTATGTCCAGGTTGTGTCAGTGGAAAGAAGACAAGGGGACCATTCCTCTCTAGCGAGAACAAGACAAATGACATCCTCCATATCATTCATTCCAAATTAAGTGTTCTGATACCCATACATTCTATTGGTTCCCATCTTTATTACATCACTTTCATTGATGACTTCTCAATAAAGACGTGGATATATTATTTGAAGCACAAGGATGTATCTTTCAAAATATTCAAGGAGTTCAAATATTTGGTTTAAAATCAAACAGGGAAGAAAATCAAGATATTTAAGTTTGATAATGATGGAGAATACATTTCGAATGAGTTCATATTTTTTTGCAAGAAGGAAGGTATCAAGAAGGAGATGATTATAGAAAGAAATAACAAGTCTATTATAGAAGTCGCATGTGCCATTCTCCATGATAAAAATTTGCCAAAGTTCCTTTGGGGAGAAGCAAGGAATGTTGTCGGATATGTTCAAAACAAGGTGCCTCATCAAGCATTGGAAAACAAGACCCCCAAATAAGTGTTCACAGGTGTCAAGCCAAATGTTAGCCATTTATGTATCTTTGGTTGCCTCGTATATTTCCATGTGTTGAAGGACAAAAGAAACTAGATGGAAGCAACAGGAAGAAAAGGTACATCTATTGTATATTATGAAAATTATCAAGCATTTAAAATATATGTTATTGATCAAAGGAAGGTTGAAATTAGGAGGGATGTAACGTTTGATGAACATGTAGACCTTGGAAAAGAAATGAACCTTCCTCTGTCTCCTCCTCCCCAGAAGAAGAATGTTGATATGGATATTTAGATGGTTCTTCCATTCATGAATCTAAGTCCAGCATTTTCGATGATCCATTAGATCCTCCTCCAGGTGATCCTCTTTCCAGGAAGAGGCCACTTTGGCTCCATGACACATTACAGGATAATGAAAGACAAGCTCTTGTTTGAAGATCATTTGGAGAAATCAAGAAGCCATGCAGGTACCAGGGATATGTTGTATCCATGAGCACTATGATACAAGAAGAACCTCCCACCTTTGAAGAAGACATGAAAGAACAAGTTTGGAAATATATTATGGCCGAAGAGTATGAATCAATTATGAAGAATGGCGTATGGGATGTTGTGATAATACCAAAGGGGAAGTCTATGGTGACTTCAAAGTGGCTATTCAAGATTAAGCATAGATTTTATGGTAGTATTGAGAAATATAAAGCAAGGTTCGTGTCCCAAGGATTCTCCCAAAATGAGGGAGAATATTATGATGACATATTTGCACCCATGGCTCGATATACAACTATTTTTTCAACAATTTTTGTTGCCACAAGTCAAGGATGGACCCTACATTAGATGGATGTGAAAAAAACAGTTGTCCATGGCATGTTACAGGAAGAAGTATACGTTGAGAAGCCTCAAGGATTTGAAGTAGAGGATCAAAATACACATGTTTGCAAGTTGAAGAAGGCATTGTATGGTTTGAAAAAATCCCCCATAGCATGGTGCGCCCGCATAGATAGTTATTTGGGGAAGTTGGGATTCACAAGAAGCAATGGTGATCCCAACCTCTACTTCAAGGTAGTCCAAGATATACCATTGATTTTTTTTTATATGTTTATGATCTATTTTTTATAGTTAGTGAGCCCCTGATGATCAAGTGTAAGAGGGAGCTATCCTATGAATTCAAGATGAAGGACCTTTGAATCATGCACTATTTTCTATGCCTTAAGGTATGGTAAAGGCCCGGTGATATTTTCCTTTCATAAGAAAAATATGTCGTGAAGTTGTTAGAGAGATTTGGAATGAAAAAATGCAAGTCCCTATCCACACCAATGGAAATGAATTTCAATAAGTTATGTGGAAAAGTTGCAGGACCCGATTTGGTGAATCCATCTGAGTATAGACAGGTTATTAGGGCTCTGATGTTCTCAGTGAACACTCATCCAGACATATGTTATGCAGTGAACACATTGATTTAATTCATGATCGAGCCTCTAAATGCACATTATATCATTTCCAAACACATTTTGAGATATTTGCATGGGATTATCACACTTGATTTGAGATATTTTGTCGGAGATGTTTGACTTCATGGATATACTGATTTTGACTAGGTGGGAAACATTATGGATGGGAAGAGTACGTATGGATGTTGTTTTAGTCTTGGATCTTCCATGATATCTTGGATGATAGGAAGAAGAATTTTGTACCATTAAGTAACGTCAAGGCGGAGTACATTGTCGCTAACATGACTAGTTGCGAAGAAATTTGGTTGAGGAAGCTATTTGGAGGGATATTTGAGCATGTCCTAGGCACTATAGTGATATATTGCGACAAAAATAGTGGGACCCATCTAGAAGATAAGATTTTATTTCATGACAAGTCCAAGCACATTGATATTTGATATCATTACATTCGAGACATGGAGCATAAAGGAGTCATTATACTCGATCATATATCGACAGATGAGTAGATTATAGATATTATCACCAAGGCTTTGTCAAAAGGGAATTTATTAGTCTACAGAGAGTAGCTTGGAATGATAGATGTGACCCCTCCTGTTAAGGGGCATTACTGATCGAGAACACTGATCCAACTCTTCCCCACTGTCTGATCTCCTAGGGTGAGGAATTGAGATAGACTCGACTTCTGGGGTTGAGGGATATCTGAACAATAAGGTCATCGATGTTTCTCTCCTATCTATTACCCATAGGGTTTGATATATTTCTCCCCCATTTTTGTCTTTTCAGAGTATACCCCAGTTGGCATCATACCCACAGGCTAGGATTGTTGGTATTACTGCTCCCCGTTTGGCCAACAGGTTGAGAGTGTACTTGGGGGTGTACAACCCAAGATGATTATGATGCAGGTGTTCTACCACATGACTCTTGAGGGTCACTGTTGGGAATATCAGTGGTAAATAATATGGGTTGAGATGTTCTCCCCTATATCACCTATTGCTCGATATGGGGTTGTATATGTTTAGCTCCCCCATGAGATTTTGGGTTGATATGTGCTCCCTAATGTATTTTCAGGTTGATATGTGCTCCCTAATATTTTTTTGGATTGATATGTTCTCTCTAAAATTATAAAGGGTGGTATCTAATTCTCCCCACCTATTCTTCCTTAGATTCAATAATGTTTCAGCAAATATATTTGAGCAAAGATGGGACATGATATGATGACAGGATACACATGACATGATACAGTTGGAATTTATCCCTAGATGAGAGAGATTGTTAATTTTGGAAGCTCAGTGACAAATTCCAACCTTAGTACTAGATTCCTCTTTTCGAGAGGACCAATTTAACCATTGAAGCACTCAATTTGGACAAGGGAAAGTGTACTTATGAAGAAAATCCCACATATGCACATTTAGATAGGTCGACCCTAACAGGAAATTGGTCACCCTTGGAAGCCTATAAATACAAGTGAACTCAAGCTCATTTGGACATCACCAAGCATATTTTGGTTATCGAATTCATTGATTGGTTCGCACAGGTCTAAGGAAAGGTTGAGGAAAGTGGTTCGCATGGGTCCGAAAATACAAGGTCCAAATCTCGCACGTGTTCTAGGGTTTTAGGTCTCAGTCGCAGGCTTTTCAAAGGAAATTTTTGGCTATAATTATAGGCTAGCATGCTCAAGAGTCCAGTTGGAAGATCTTAGCAGCTTGCATAACTCTTCCTCCATGCAGTTGGGATATAGGGAAATATTTTGACTTTTGACCATTGTTTATCGATGTTGACCAAAGACAAGAAAATTTTTCTAATATATATTGATGTTGGGAACATATTTCTGAATGTTGTTGGGTTAATTTTACTGGATGATTTTGTATTGGGATCATTGTACTCTCTGCTGAAAATTTTATGACAATCTAACAGAAGAATAATTTTCAAATGGTTTTCCCCCTTATGGGATTTTTCCCTGGTCGTTGACAAAATCTGGTGTCATTGCATTTATTGTTTTGTCTTCAATTATTGTTTATGATTGGAAATATTAACTGTTATTGAAAGGATTTCTAATTGAAGAATTGAATTAGGCTAAAAGTAATTGAAATAACATAGAGCAGTGTGAAAATTAGCATAAATGGAACAAAATCATGAACTTTATATCAGCAAAAAATTAAAATGCATGTTAAAATTAATCATCCTTTCCATATTGAGTAGAGCAAGGTATTCTTTCCATGAGAATATTTAAATTCTTAGGTTTTTCCTTCTCGATTACAAAAATTTCACCAAAAAGTAAAAAATACCATACAAATGTTGACTCATTCAGCTATTGCGACAAGTCATAACTAGGTCGAGCTTCTAGTGTGGTCAGCCTTTTCTTAGTGGGAATCTAAATACCTCTTGTCACTTCCTTCGTTCGGCGGTAAAATGGTCAACCTGCTATTTATTGATGAAAATGGTAAGGATGGAGGTTGGCTAGTGTTGTGTTGTACCAGTTGTCCTTAAGTTTCAACCGTTTTCCTCAAAAATCAAGTGCCAGTGTGTTGCAACATCGAATATGGGCATGTTGTAGCATTGGCTTCACAGTACTATCCTTTTCGTGTCATAGCAACAAATTTACAGCACTACGCTATGTCATATTGCAGCACTATGCTATGTTGTATTGTAGCACCAAGCTATATTTGTGTTGCAGTGGTTGCAGTTGTAGCACCTTCTCTTTGATCATGTTGTAGTAGTAAGAGTTGCAACACTTCTACCCTAGCCATGTTGCAGTCGCAAGGTATCTAGGGTGTTCAGTGATGTAAGGGTGTTGTTGCAACCTAAAATTTTTGCAGCAACTATCCTTTACTACTATTTCAAGAGTATCTATATGACTTTCCTGAAGTGATTCTCATGGATTCTCACATAGTAGCATAAAAAGGAAAATTTCTTCCTAAATACACAAGAATGAACATTAGAGTGACATAATCATAAGATAATTGTACCTTGATAAAAATGCATCTTCATGGGAAAATTAGGAGATGGGGTTGTATGAAAATGGAAAAAGGTACCGAAAAAGGTGTTGGATGGACACTAAGAAGATGCCAATTTGGGTGCCCATCAAGCATCATCTGTCCATTGTAGGGATAAAGGTAGATCCAACCAAAATAGAGGTTATTATCAAATTAGCAATTTAATTAACCCAGCGAGACTTTAGAATTTTTATAGGCTATGCATGTTATTATTGTCAATTTATTGAAAATTTTAGTAAAATAGCCTTACCATTATTCAAATTACTTATTAAATATGTAGAATTTATTGGGATGCTAATTTTCAAACTACTTTCCAAAATTTTAAAGAAAGACTCTCAATAACACTATAATTGATAGGTCCATACTAGACCTTTCCATTTTACATCTCAAGAAATGCATTTTATACAACAATAGGAGTAGTCCTTGGTCAATAGGAAAACCTTCAAACCTATAAAATCTATTTTATCAGTAAAAATTTAACTCACGTTGAACTCAATTATATTGTTATTGAAAAAGGAGATGTTAGCAGTTAGTCATGTTGTCATTAAATATTTGAGAATATATCACTAGTTACAAAGTCTTTGTCCATATAAACAATTCTACAATTAGGTATTTAATTAATAAACCTATTATTAATGGTAGAATCAAAATATAGTTATTATTATTGCAAAGCTTTATAATTATTATCATAGATTGACTTGGAAAGGAAAATCATGTGGCTAACTTCCTTTCTTGCATTAATAATAATAATAAGAATGTTCTAAGAGTATATTATTTCCTAGATATGAATTTATTTGATATATCTATTACAACATCATAGTTTTCAAATATAGCTAATTATTTTTCCACAAGGGAGTTGATATTTCATTTTTCACCTGGACAAAAAAAGAAAATTATCAAACAAAGTGTTATATATTCATGGATTAGAGGGGATATTTTATATACATGAGTATTGGCCAACTCTCTTTAGGGATGCAAAGAAGTATGTGAGAAGTTTTGATAGTTATCAATGAATGGGTCAACCAATAGCAACTAATCAAATGCCCATTAAGTCACAAATTCTTATGAATCTTTTGGAAAAATGGGTTGTATATTTTATAGGACCTATACAACCTTCATATAAAAGTAATAAATATATATCAGTTTCCAGTAATTGTATTACAAAGTGGGTGGAAGCAAAAGCCTTAACACAAGAAACATAGAAAATAGTAGTCAATGTATTGCTTGAATACATTTTTATCAGGTTTTAAGTCCCAAGGGAATTTGTTACTGATTAATAAGTGTATTTTACTTCAAATATCATGAAAGGAATTATTGAAAAATAAAAAATCAAACATCATAAGTATTCTCCTTACCATCTGCAAGACAATGGTCAAGTGGAGTCTATAAACAAAGTCTTGGGAGAAATTATGACAAAGAAAAATAATCTCATTAAAATGAATATATAGATCAGCTTCTAGAACATTTTTGGGCCTGTAGGACAACTTGAAAAAATTCTACGGGTTCATACCTTATGAATTGGTATATGGTACGTAAGACCTTCTTCATATTTAATTTCAAATTCAAACTTTCAGTATTGTTGTTGAATTAGGAATGGACTTGACTCCTGCTCAAAAACAAATAATTATGCAACTAAATTAGTTAGATCAAATCTGATATAATAGACTATTTTGGTTAAACAATAAAGAATATAGTTTCATAAAAAGTTCATTAAGAGAAATCAGTTCAAAGTTGGTGATTGATATTTTATCTTTTATTCTAAATTTAAGGGCTTCAAAGGTAAATTCACCACTCACTAGCTTGGGCCTTATGAAATCCATGAAGTGTTTGATAATAGTTCGATAAAGACAATTGACAAGGAAGGAGTTTCATTTGTACTCAATCATCACAAGTTGAAACTATACAACAAGCCAATCGATGAAAATGATTTTGTTTCGCTACTATTTCAGCAAGTTGTAATGCAAGTTTTAGGTGAAATGAATAATACTCATATCCCTCTTATATATTGAATTTACCTTTTCAAAAATATTATGTGTGTGTGTGAAAACATAAAGAAAAAAAATTACTCTAGTTTTGAAAATCCAAGTTACTTGAATAATCTAAACTAGAATTTTCATTAGAAAACCAAGAAATTGGCTAACAAAAATTCTTGATAAAAATATCGACCTAGTGATTCCTACAATCATCAAATCTTGTAATCAATGTTCAAAATTTTCATTTGATTTCCTACTATGCTCAAATATTGATCTAAATAGTATATCTAGAAGAATGGACATGTCTCATTATTTCTTTTTCAAAAAATTAGTGGATATTGTATATAAAATTTATGCAAAACATTATACTTTCTATCTAACAAGGGTCAATATTGTATATGAAGTCTTCAAGGGAATAATTTTTTATCTGAATCATAAATAAAAGGAAAACTTGTAGTCATTTGTTCCATAAAAAAAAAAAGTGTCATTATCCATTTATAAGGGAATGATTTTTATCATCATCCATTTCAAAAGGAAACGAGTTATATGCATACATGTCAGTAGAAAAAAAGCCTCTCTACGAGAAAAGTGTTCAAGGATAATCTCAAAGTATGAAATTGAAGACTCAAAATATGCAATTGAAGACTCCAAGTAAGCAATGAAGACTACCATCCAACAAGTGAAGAATTGAAGACTCTAAAGCAACATGATTGTAGACACCAACAATTGTTCCTTTCGTATGAAGTATGTTAAGAGAAATGTTTCAATACTTTAATTTTTTTTAATAATCCCAATTGAAGTAAATAATGATACCTTTTTACCATTTACCTCTTAAAAAATGCCTTAGAAGTCTTTTGAAAGTCATGTGTGGTCATTATAGTCCACAATAGTACTTCTAAATGTTAATTTTGGTAGCTCAGGGACAAATTCCCTCCTTTGGACAATCTTCCTCTTCAAGGAAGACCCCTACTAGCCCTTGGAAGAATTTAATTTGGTTAAGGAAAAATGTATTATAATATGGAAACCTCCACGTGCACAAAAAGGACAAGTCGGCCCAAAAGAAAAATTGGACAACCTTGGATGGCTATAAATACAAGTCAAGTGACCCTCATTTGGATATCATAAATAATTCTACTTTATTTGTTTTGGCTCGCACGGGTCTGAGGTTGGTCTGTGGAAGTTGGTTCGCAACTCAAGTCTGAAATTGCAGGGTCTAAAGCTCACAAGTGTGATTGGGTTTTTTGGTTCTCAGCCGCAGGGATGCTACAAGATATATTTGGTTGCAACTATAAGCACACAAGCTTATGAGTGTGGTTGGAGGGTTTCAGTTGCATGCACATCTCTCTCTATGCAGTTGGAACTTAGGGTTTGATTTTGACAATTGACCACAGTTGACCATAGAATCTGGCAGTTGATGATATTTGACCACAAGCTTCTGAAATAGGGTTTTGATTATTAGCATTGTTGGGTTCGTCTCTTGTATGTTGTACAATTTATTTTGATGGATAGTTATGTGGTTGAAGATCTGGATCATTGTACTCTCTCTTTGCTGAAAAATTCAATGAAAATTTAATAAGAAGAATAAATTGAAAGGGTTTTCTCCCTTGTGGGGTTTTTCCCTGGTCTTCGACCAATATTGGTGTCTCTATCTGTCAATGCTTTTCTTCTATTGTTCCTTTATGTTTTGTTACATTGATGATGGTATTGCTCTTTATATATAGTTGCATATGTTGTTAAATAATGTTAGGATGCTATGGGGTGAATTCAAGCTGTAAATAATGAAATGCAATTATATAAAGAAAAGAAAAATATAGCACTAAGAAAATTTAACATGGTTTCAGAGTTGCGCTAGGGAAAATTCATTGAATATCACCCCTATTAAGACACCATTGATAAGGGAAGATGGAGGAGACCTAAAATAATACAAGGGTTTGAAGGAAACCCTAGGAAATTTGGTTTTTAGGGTTTTATGGATATCATGAGGTTAGGGTTTAGAATAAACCTTGGGATAATATAAAGGCTTGAGTTTTGCAGTCTAGAAA